>JXPQ01003918.1:681-11089 GCA_001014675.1 Ephydra gracilis
CATTAGAATTGATATTTTTAAATGAAATTTCAAAATAAAGTGGGAATTTAAGGCATACTCCAAAAATAATCTTGATGTTCCTCCAGTAGATCTATTAAGCCCCTGTGAGATTGGGATTGGATGAAAATTAGACATACCTCCAGTACACCTTTGTGGTTTTAGTAGAGGCTTTAAATTTTACAAAATTTCAGTATTAAGGGAACATATATATAATTAATGTGCGTTCCATTGATTTATTCAAATCAGACGCTTGTGTGGTCCACAGAAAGGGGATTAAATTTTTTTTTCGAAAATTTACAAAATGAATCCATAGTAAATTCAATCTCTTATCTAATAATCAAGTCAAGTACATCATATGGTTGGTCTAGGCCTTTTTACTTTTTATTTTTTTTTGTGATTTATTTCAAATAAAAATAGATTAGAAACAGGGCAAACGTGAAAGTAAGTATTATTTTAGAAAATACAAATACTTCAACCTGCAATATTTAAAGGTTATTTTTTTTAAAGAAACATATTGCGTTAGTACAGAAATTTTACTTTTAAATTAATTTTTCTTCTATTTTAAGAACTCTTCACTTTGTTGTTATAACTCTTAAAGCATATAAAACAATGGCTTTGACTTTGAAAGATTAAACTTTTTAAGCCATTAAAAAAAGGTCGCATTGGAAAGTATATGCTGCAACTATTACATGTCTTACAACTAAGATTGTATCCGGAGTCACCAAGGTTGCACAATGAAAGTATTCTCTTCAATTTGGCATTACTTCTCGGTTCGAAAATTGCGACCCAATCTTCTGTAACTTCCAACTTAAACACATTATATTGGTAGCTTGCAGCTATGAATCATTGGAAATCAACTGAGAAATTCTTCATGCAATGTTGGTATATTTATATGTTGGTATATTTAGTTTAGATTTTGGTTGAACATCCGATGTGGTCATCACCTATCATTGAGTAGAACCCAACAAATTCATTTTTCTTTCAACCGTCCAAAATTAAATATTTCAGCAAAGAACTTTCCCACTAGAGTGTTTACTTTCTGATATTCATTTTGAAATACAATCGAAACACAAATTTTTCATAAAAATCATTCGTTTGCAATGGCGCCACTCCACCCCACGAATTAGCATGATGAGATTATTCGCGTATTCGTGCGAATAACATTTCGTTTACAGTGGCTTAAGCGGGCAATGCATACTTCTTCATTTTCGATTTAATCAAACGATTATTAAGGCATGAAAACGCTTTGCGACACAAGCAGCATGAACTTCTTATGCAATTGCTAAATCCTGGAATTGAAGAATTATTTTAAATCAATCCAAATAATATTTACTAATTTAATTGGCCACTAAACCCTGGTACAGATCTTGGCCTCAGTCATCCTGCGCCGCCATTCTTCGCGGTGTCTTGCAGTTTGGCGCCAGTTGTGGATCTCTAACGTTGTGACAGCGTTTAGAACCTAGTCAGTCGAACACACGTTTGGCCTTCCTTTTCGGTAACCTTCCTTTTCGGTATCCGCTACTTGGATTGAAATCAAATACTTTTCAAGCTGCTACAGATTCATACATACCATAGCCAACGTAGCCACTGAATTTAGATCCGTCTGACTATGTCAATACCGTCATAGATTTTATGCAGCTCATGATTCCACCGCATGCACCTTTCGCTATCATCGCATCGAAACAATAAGTTATGCATAAAATAGAAAATATTCATTTGCTCTAAGAATGTGATATTTTGTTACAAGTACTAAAGGCACAAGCCCACACACGTGAAACCACGCATAACAATTCAAATTTTATGTTTTGCTTTGTTTACCTGTCTAGACAGTTGTTAAGAGCATAATGCCACCAATATGTAATAAATAAAATGTAATGATTAATAAAAATCAAGTCATAAAAAAATAATAAAATACTATAATTATGAAATAAGTTGAGTTATATCACCACAAGCAGGTGAACATGAATTTGCAAGTGATTTGTTGCAGGGAGCGTAATTAAAGGAAATATATTGTAAACGTGCTTGGTTCTAATTTTCATGGAAACTTTCGACAAGAGCTCTGTTCTCCCAACACACATTGGTTTCATTATGACTTTGCTGAATAATTTGAAATTAATTACATAAAATACAAAATCACAGTTGTTCTGTCATTGACTTGCGTTCTAATTTCAAGAATTCATAAGAAATTAATTGTGCTGTTGCAACTAATTACTTTAGCATATCAAACATGTATAATGGTTGCTTTTTGCGCCAATAACGTGATTACCTTCTTGCCAGTTATGCTGTGTGCAGCTTGCAATGTGATACAAGCATANCAACGTGATTACCTTCTAGCCAGGTATGCTGTGTGCAGCTTGCAATGTGATACAAGNTAACGTGATTACCTTCTTGCCAGTTATGCTGTGTGCAGCTTGCAATGTGATACAAGCATAATTTGCGAAGCAGCAGTGCGCCGCACACAGTACGCACATACTTTGAAGGTCATATGAAAAATTTAATTTGACCTAAAAGTTGTACGTGATGTTACTTTTGTGTGAGTGTATGGAGTGTAATAAATAACAATTTTGGATTTCGTTTATGTTGGGTATTTTTGTGTTATACTCTTTTTTAAATGCCAATGTTTTGTGCCTTGCGATGACGCACATTAATATTCAGTCGACGCGTCCATGAAATTTACTTAAACAAAGCGAAAAACAATTTAATTTATTTTAATACTTTAAGTCAACATGTTTGTGAGCACATGTAATGTGCGCAACGTCTGCTTGTATGGCTTTTACATTTGTCAGTTTTTATTATTGTTCGATAGTATTTTATTGCGCAAGTAAGCTGCTACATGCACCACATGCCGTATGAGTGATTAATTATTTGCAGCACAGCGGCAGTTGTTTGTGTTTGCAGATTGCTGTTATGTGATTGACGTTGCTCGCAGTGTGTGTGCTCATATTGTTATTATTTATTGAATGCCTTTGTTTGCGTTTAATTTGAGCCTCAATAGTATTGCAGCATATGAGGCATTAATATTTAAAGGCAAACAATGAATTGGCAAAATCGAAAGCAGAAGCTTAAATACCAGCAAATTATATGCGGCATTATAAATGAGCTCGAACACACTTTATATTGACCTAAATCGTATGCTGGCGGACAATTGATATTGTGCGCAGTTCGCTGAAGTTATTGGATAGTAATTGTCGTTAATTGAATTGCATTGCGTGCAGCACAAACGGGCCATTGCATTAATTATGTGCAAATTATTTCAATAAACAAAAGTTACTTAACTTATGTTTGGTCTTATTTGTGCCTAACGCCAATCTAAAGTTAAAACCACCAAGCATGTGTGCGTACAAAACTAAAACTAATTTCGCAACGGAACTGTTAACGCATTTCAGCTTATGTTTGTTGCATTCAACTCGACTGCTCTGTTTTTCTAATTAAAGTTTACATTGAGTGCGACGTTTTGTTTTGTCCTTAGCCCCCATAGTCCTTATTTGCGCCATGTAACGCACGTGCTTGTTGTAGCACGCTTTCATAATTCTAAAAAGCATGAGAAAATAGCTTTATGATTGCGCACGCATTAGGAAATGTGCGCTACATGAAACAATGGCATGTTTCAAAACCATTGCATACTTCAGGGGCTATTTTGCTGACAGCAGAGCTGCATTACTAATTCAGTTACAAACAAAGTTTCAATAACGCGCGTCATAATTCAATTAGTTTTCATAAAGTACGCTACAAGTGCCAGTTGTTATTAAATATTTTAGATAATGTAACGAAAGCACTGGCGAACAATGGACCAATAAACATTTGTTGTAGCAATTTTCAGTTAATCTACTTGATAACTTTACAGAGTAAATGTTTGAAAACTTTTATTAAATAAAGTACTGCGCTGATATTTTTAAATTTCTTCAAGTTAACTAACTAATTTCATGACTCAAAAGAGTGAGTTGAAGAAATATAATTCAGCACAAAATAAATTTAAAAAAAAAAAATTAAATGAAAAATTTTAAACGGAAAAGAATCTTACATTGTCTCACGTCATTTTCTGATAATGACACTCAATTTTTTTAACTTTTTTCTATTTAATTTTTAATGCCATTGCAGTTGGTATATTTCAATGGCTATCTCAGCTTTTAATATCATTTCGCTTAAAAAGCGTCATTAAATTCTGTTGACATTTCAGTATAAACTTATTCTTTTGGCGGAAAATTTGATTTGCCTATAGCAACTTAACTCCAGTTTCATTGACGTTCATGGACTTTTGTGTGGACTTCGGCATGCAAGCCAGAATTTTGAATACAAAGTTGTACAGCAAGTTGATTTTCCTAAAGTAAAAGCATTAAGATGCTATTAAGAGGCATGAGAACCTATTGAAAAATTTGGTATACCTTCAAATTTTCATCCTAACTCGGTCAGCAGCTCAGCATTTGAAATCTCTATTTTCGGTGACCTACATTCGTGTTTTGTACTTATTTGAAATAAAATGAATAATATCGATCACTTGGGTGGTTGCACAGAAAAAAAAAATTAATATTAATACCAAAACTAAGTTCTATGAAAAATTCCGTATCGTGAATTTAGTAACCTTAGCCGAATTTATACTCTCTAGAATTTGTTGACCTACGTGCAGTCTGGGAAGACGCATGGTTGAACAAAAGGCCCAATATTGTAGGTATGGCGATTAAGTTGGTTTGTAACTAAGATAATTAGATATGACTAATCGTTGTGGATGTTTCAAATGTGTGGACAAAAAATAAGGTTCACTTGACATTATCGGCAACGCATATAGTCATAATAAAGCCAAGAATTACTGAAGCCTTTCAAATTGCATATAACAACAAAATTGTATTTACAATAAACAATATCCTTTCATATATGCTTTCATACAAGGAATTGGGGATTTTCTTAATGTTGCCAGCATCTTCAACACTATATTTAAATTAGAGCATTATTTGTGGTTTAGTTTACGTACAGTGCTCCATTTTGTGAGTTCATTGCAAGTTTGCTTAGTATTTTTAATTAATGCATTAAAATAGCGAACTTATAGTGTACCCATTACAGATAGAAATTCATCAGCCGAGTGACTTAACGGAATAAAGTATGCATTCNCGAGTGACTAAACGGAATAAAGTATGCAGTCAGTGGTTTTATGTTATCAAGAACTTGTACACATGAGTGGTAGAACGTAGAAGGTATTGAAATTTATTGGAAAATTTTCGTCACGCTAATTGGCAATCATCATTTAACACTTTCACGTCTCTTGAAATTCAAGAAAATGTTTGACGGATTGCAGCACGAGAAGTTCCGAAATATATAAGCTAATTAGGCTATCATTGTGAGCTGGCGGAAATTGCCAGTATTAAAGACGAAAGCTGAATTTGATTATAGAATGCACAACTATGAAGAGAGTTGACAACTTCATTACTTTATTTTAAGAGCANGCGAAAGCTGAATTTGATTATAGAATGAACAACTATGAAGAGTGTTGACAACTTCATTACTTTATTTCAAGAGCAGCCTGCTTTGAAAGCNAGCCTGCTTTGCAAGCAAAACATAAAATTCCGATAAATAGAAAAATTGTTGCTATGCAGTACGCACAGTTTTATATAACACAATAACTGACACACAACTGCTACTGTCGTCAGCGTTTTCTAAAGCTTTAAAAATGTTAGATGTTGTGCTTTAAACACGTGGTATGTCCTTTGTGCAAATGTGTTCCGTTGAAATGTCAACCATAATCTGGTTAGCAGCACATTAAATATACAAATTTTTTGGATTGCTGACTGCGGCCTATTTTCAATTTATTTCTCTTTATCCTTTTTTGTAGAAATATGTAAAATATATGTATATATAAATGAATAAATGTGGCTTAAGCAGCTACCTTACATTTTAAATAACATAAATGTCATTCGTTCTGCGTAACCGTTTTGAAAATGGAAGCATAATTGTGTTTGCCATGGATTACGGGAAATGCAATCCTAACCACAAGTGCGCTAATTAAAAATAGTTTTGCGGTTGCAAGCATTTGGCTTATATAATTTATTTGTAAAAACGATAAATGCTTATGTGGCACAAACGCAATTGTGCGCAAAGCGAAACTGCAAGAAACTGAATATGTGTCGCCATATGGCTTTTTAGTAAGCATTTTAGGAAATAATTAAAATATAAATAGAAAATGTTTGAATCAAATGCAAACTGGGTATTACGACAAAAGGCATAATAAATTGAATTTAATAACTTATAGTGAAAAATTTAATTACATAGTGGGCTTGGATGGGTTTGGTTGTAAGGACATTACACAGCACACAGGTTATTGCTGCGTTTACCAAGGCGAGTGTAAATGTTTCGTTTTCAGTGCCTTGCGTCACAATTATGCACCAGTTTGGTTAGGTAATCTGAGCTAGCTGAATAAAGATTTGGGATTAAAAAAAGTTGAGTTTACTTTGCTTGCCTATCTTTATGACTGTCTCTATGAACTGACTAATTCTTCAGCTGGAGAGTGACATTTGATTGCAGTAAATATTGTTCAGAAGTAGGAAGAAAACTTTTATAATGCCAAAGGGTAATTGTCGAATATATTCTTCATTCAACACTTAAATAAGAAAAAATGTTATAATGTTCTGGAAACTGAGTTAAACCGTTGCTGTGACTGTCGGGACCACAAATAGAGTTTTTTCAGAGTTCAGTGCTAGCTGACTTAAATATGTTCTAGGAACTTTATGCAAATTACGAATGCTGGCATTTTTCGAGTTAAATAAAACGTCTGAAGTGCTTAAGCATATCGAATATAAATGACAAGCGTACATTCTTTCAGTTACCGCTGTCCGCTAAATTGGCTGAAAAGGGTTTAAAAGCTATAATTTTAATTGCAAGTGCTGAAAAGAGTGATAAGACACTAGCAACTTGTCGCTAATCAATTTTTATGATAATGTATGACATATAGGGATTTAGGTTGAAGTTTAGAAACATTTTATTCAAGTCAAATTACCGCAATATTTGAGCAAAAAGAGAGAGGCTTTGAATGGAAATTGCTTTTATGTAGTTTTTTGTTACTTAAAGAGGACACGAATTCATTTATTTGAGATCAAAATTTATATCAGTTTATTAAATCCAACATAGCGCAAGAAAATTTAAAAGTTGCACTTCTTAGCCTATAAGAATCAAATTAGTGCTTTAAACTGACGTGCATGTAGTGTTTCAAAAGTAACAGCAAATTGCAAGCGTTGTTTTGTTAGTAGAAGTAAGATGAATGTCTTGCAGCAGCAGCAAGCAACCCCTTACGCAGCCTATAAGCTGCTTAAGTAAAGACTCCTGGAGCAGCCATGTCTTGTGTTGTCAGGCTAAGCAGACTCTCATAATTTTACATGCAATTATTTTCCGAAGAATTATAAAAAAATTATTGGGTTTATTTTAAGATTGTTGATATTTCTTTTAGTGCGAGTGCTTTTCATGACATGTTCATCGAATTAAATTACTATGCATAGCAATAAATCAAGTGGCACAACGCAGCAACAAAAGCTCAATACATTGATAAAAGAAAATTATAATTCAAAGTATTTACAGCTTCCTGCGCAAAAGCTGTTGAAGCGTGCACGTGAAGCAAACTGTAAATCTAAGAAACGGCAAGTTAATTAACTGCTGCATTTTAATAAATATTTATGGAGACCTGGCAAAGGAACGGGCTTACTGCTGATGTTATGAATTGCAATCAAATACACATGGCGCCACACGACGTATGCGCAATAATACTATGTACTTAGACGTGGAACAATTCGTGACGTTGTATTGCCTTGAATTAATTAGTTTTTATTGCTCAAGCTTAAAAAATACTAATTGAAACCGCATTCCTTAACAGCTAGCGCCATTATTGCTATAATTACTGCAAGTGTAATTATTAATAGTTTGCACTTGGCAGCAGCTAATATGAAATAAATGAGCTCGCTAAATTGTGCGTCATTAATGAATAGCTTGGGGTAGGCCAAATAGTTTTTGCTGCTTTAAAAATAGCTTAATATTCTTTATAGCGCAGAGCATTCCATGAAGTGTGTTGTAATTTCGCAGTTCAGCTCAACTTATGCGTCGAGTTGTGTTGGCCTTGAGTTAAGAATTTAAAAAATTGCTTGAGCATTTAATGACAGGCGCATAAAGTATATTTATGTTTATTGTTATCTTAATCAAAAGCAACGAAATGTTATTTCTATATTGCGTTCTTGGCCACAAAAGCTCACAGTAATATTAATGTCATACTGTGGAACACAGCCAGCGTGTGAAGGAAGAAGTACATTGGTTGATGTTGAGCTTTGCCACTTTCCTTTTCCTCACAAATTCTAGAATTTGTCTTGCAGCACATTTAGGGCAGTCCTTCGTTTGTCACAAGCAAAACCTATGGTTTTTATTGAATTTTCTTAAGCAGCATTTTATTTACTTGTTTCATTTTATTTGGTCGTTGTTTTTAGCTTATTGTGCTCCCGCATGTTCGCTTAACACGTGCTGTCAGCAACGACCACAGCACATGGTTGCCAGGCACCACTCACATGTTCACATAAATTGGCAATTTCATTACGCAAGTTCCTCAGTTTTCGCTCATCACGCTGGTACTGCCAGCATTGTCATGCCTGCTTTTGTGTGCTGTCAGTGGCAAACCCTTTGCAATTACCCGTTGTCATACGAATTGCAATTTAGACAGCTAGCAGCTCGTTTAGTGTGATATAGTGCTATAAAATCATCGTTATCAGCAGCAGCTGTATCTGCTATACGTCGTGGAACAAACATTTAAAATCAAAACAAAAAATCCCCATTCATCATACAATTATTTGTAGTTTTACATTGCTCTTTTGGCTTTTAGAGTTTATGCTTGATAAAGCAGTAGTTTTGATGATTTGTCGATGTTGGAAAAAGTTGGTTATTGCTGAATAATGTACCTATATGTTCGTCACACACTTGACATATAATCGTCATGGCATATTGATTAATATAATTTTGTGAGCAATTTTATTGGAAAACTGGTATACATTTGAATTTAAATGCTTATAAGTATTTTACTACAGTGGGACCCGATCACTTAAACACAAACCTAAAAAAATTCCACAGCCCTCAAAGCTTAATGAAAATATCATTTCCTGTTAGATTTTCAGTTTGATACATTTTTTTAACTAGTAATAAATTTTATGAACTTTTCGTTCTGGTTTGTCCCCTTGTTGATCCTCCAAAAAGGCTGCTCAAAATTTTTTTTTTGAGAATCCATTAATCACTGTGCATCAACTAAAAGAAAAAAAGAAAATAAATAATAAATTATCAGCTGCTGTTAGCTTTATTCAATAAATACCAATTGAAAAATCTAACCATAAAGTGAGTATCTGGAACAGCTGCAAAAAAAGGCTTCCACAGCTAAAATGATTCATTATTTGATTAAAATTGCAAGCATTTTTATAGCGTTAAAAAAATGGTAAATGCAAATAATGTGCAAACGCTTATTTCACGAAAAGTTTGATTTTCAATTCATGCATTTTAAGCCATTGTCAAAATTCTCTTATGACACGTGGGTTTGCACTTTCAGCACAGCTATATGACTCCAAGAGTGTAGCAAAATTACGACACTCACCAATGAAACTCAAGATTTGATCATTGAGTTTAAATAAATATTTTCAATTTATCTATGAAAAAAGAAGCACTTAAAGCTCCAAGAAATGTTTTCTGCATGATTTCAGAAAAAATGTTGAATGCCGAAAATTGGGCTTCATATTTAAGTTTGATATTTTTTAGCATAAATATTTTCACAACATCTTGATGAATAAGTGCTGTTTTTTGGTTCACAACGGGTTAATTAAGTGAATTGTGCCAAACAATGGAAATTTCAAGAGAAGGTCTTAGTTGGATTATTTTTCATAACTTTCGATTTGGGTTACTGTAGAGGTAACCCCGCCAAGAGCAACGAATTCATTTTTTTTGTATCGCCATATAGCACTATTGAAACTCACAACGTATCGCTATGATAGTGAGTTCCCACGCTTGAAAATGAATTCCGTTAAGGTCGTCCAAAATCGTTTGTTGTGCCATTAACAAATCGATGCAGAGGACGCGCTTATCGCCATGTTAAATAAATGGGCATTTTTTCACTTCAATAACTTTGATTTTATATGAACATGAATTTTATAATAAAATTTATAAGTCACTCAGAAATATCTGGCGTTGGTTGGATTTCAAACAATAAAGAAACAAATCGACGCTGGTGCTTCAAAGTCTCACATAAAATTATGGCAGAAGCAGAAGCAAAACATCAATCAACCGTGTGAGTATTCCAAAGCGAGTAAAGTCTGAAGAAATTTGCTTGAGCTCGAAACACTGCGAAGCAAATAGTATGCTGCTCCTTCAGCTGAATGTATTATATGGCCACTCTTCCGCATGAGCAATGCAG
>JXPQ01003922.1:74927-88511 GCA_001014675.1 Ephydra gracilis
AATTAACAATAATATTTTATTATAAAGAAATTGTAATATTTCTACAATAAAAACAAAAGCTCTTTAATTGCTAACTGTCATGTGTGTGGCTTGCTATTTCTTTTGTTTCCGTTGTAGTGCAGCTAAAGACTGTTGAGGCAAACTAAGCATAACATGAAACAGAAAATGTAATGTAACAATAAATGTGTAATAAAAACAAAAAAAATATAAACTAAAAAGGCTGCAGTGAGAGAGACTGTCGGCATTGGACATAAAAAATAACCATGATTGTACTATGAATTTTTAATTAGTCATTACAGTTGTTGCATAATTATTTATGTAGCATTGTTTTTTATGTTTCACAGTTAATGTTTATTTTTTGTGAGAAAAAATGCTAGAAATGAATTGTGTGCAAGTATTTAGGAAGTGAATTGAAACTTTTTTTTAAATTTCTTTAATCAGCATTGCCAGTCGAGGAAAAACACTTTTTAAAGTATGCTGTAAGAGCAGCTTGTAGAAACATTACTACTACTATAAGCCTATTAACACTTCTTAATGGGTTTTGTTTAGAAAAACCAATGCGGTTTTTTAAAAGGCATAACAAAAACATGCAATTATGAACTAGAAATAAGCTGAGAAATAACGGATAATAGGCAATTTATATTAGATATATTGTAATACCGCAATTAATCGTCTAGTAATCGCTTTAGCGATGGCATACTTATTTAGTTAAGGTATTGAGGGTATACTATTTTATTTTTCTTATATACTGGTTTTATTTCTGCTCATGCATGATATTTTATGACTAATTTGCTTATTTTATTTTTATCACATCTACGAGTCAGGATACAAATATCTCGATAAGAACATTTATTGTGAATAGACCTAAATTTTTTTTTAGTTGCGCCCACATTCTTTTCTCTCATCGTTATAAAAATTAAAATTTTTGTTTGAATTTGAAGAAGAGTGCTACAGAGTCGAATCGGATGCTCTCGGAGAAGCAACATGCAAAACATGGTTTCAATGGTTCGGAAATAATGATGAATGAAGACCATCAATATAATTAAAAACACCGAATAGCAAAAATATTTGACGAATATGTAATTTTGAGTCAACTGCAGTAATGGTAAATGTTGCGCAGCGAACAATTTTTGCGCAGTTTCATGCTATGGAAAAGAAGTAACAGTTTGATTCGAAAACTCGATTTAGATTGCATTGAATTTTTGTTAATGTCGATGAAAAATGGATTTATTTTCAAAATTCTAAAGACAACATTTATGGGATTTACCGAGAAGACCATCATCTTGGATTACAAAACAAGATTATTCCGGCCAGAATCTAATATAATGTCTCTGGCAAGAGAGACAAGGAACAATATAAAGCACGAATTCAATAAAAAACGACTCGAATTGGTCAGGAGATGCTGCAAGGTAATTTTGCAAAATTAAAATATACTTGCTCAAACACCAAAACTGGAAAAGTTTTACTGGCGGTCAAGTCAAAAAAGTCGCTGAAAGATCTGAAAACGTGAAAACAATTGACCACAGTTTGAATAAGATGTTTTGACTTTTCTTTGAAAAATAAGTGTTTTGTTTTCATTAGAAAAACGCTCACACTGTACTGCTACACTGATCTGCAAACAGATTTTCACGAATTCTTTTATACATAATTCAGAAATAGCAGCTTCCTAACTGATGTCAATAAAGAGGTTAAAGTTTTTCTTGTAAGCCTTTTTTCTGATTGACTTGTTGGATAGCAGCCATACCTTTAACCGGAACCATCTGAAAATATTCTGCGGAATTTTCGGTTAATAGTATATTAATGAGGATGTTACTTTCTAATTTCTGAAGAAATATATCATTTAGATCGCAAGTCAAACAATTTGTTCATGCCAGAACTTCGTACCGATTGAACAGGTTGTAAGAAAGTTACATCGAAACGTCGCCCGACAAATATATTCGCCAGAATCTTAAAAAAATTTCGACAAAATTGCTTGGGCGCTGAGAAAGTGTTCATCACATTGATAGAAATGAAATCCGCCTTCAAAAGCTATTCTCAGGATGAACTAAAAGGCGTGGCACTTCGCAAGCAATTGATGAGATGCACCCCCATTGGAGTATTACTTCGAAAGGCTTAGAATGTGATAAAGGGACTATCTGAGACTATCTTAATCAACGTTGATAACACACATCAATGTGGAAAGTACTGACAACCAACTTGCTAAATTATTAGCAATACAATACCGTCACCTTCCTACAAAAAGTTTCAATATTGGTCATCCATAAATGAATTAATTTTGTTAAAATAAGGCCATTTTTCGTTAAAATTTGCAATGCCGCTAAAACGAAAATGTTTGAATGACTGCCATGACTATACATTGAGAACTCATTTGATATGTTGCGCTGTCTTCTAACATAATTCGTCTTTTTGACCCACGTGACGCCTATGATTTTTGGAATAAACTGACGGATGTGAACGGCTGATATTTAAACACGAAGGCCATCTGAAAATGTAATGGGTACTACCCGGGGTGCTGAAAATGCGTTTCAAACGACTCCGTTTTTGACAACCAACGGAGCGCGCTAACAGCAGAATTTTATGATGAGTTAATCAAAATGAAAATTGTACAGAAGGAACTCGTGGTTGCTCACCATATCGTTTAGCCAACGCAAATAAGGAAGTGAGAAAGAAAATGGTAAACGTTTTACGGTATTGCGTAACCATAAAAGTCACAATTTGCAAGCCTGGTGGTGCTTTACAGGAACAAAAACGGATCTGAGAGGTTATGAAAACACTACAGTGGGCTGAACGCAAAAAATTTGCCAAATTCCAGACATCGAAAAATGTTGTATGTTGTAATGGATTCTAAATATTTTACCACACTCTATCTGGTAGGCTTTTAGAAACTTTTATGTCATTTTGAATATGTGTATATGAATAATGAATTAACTTTTACAGGTAAGGAGTTGCTTCTAAACGGCATACATCGAATGATGCACAAACGTTAGTAAAGTATGACGAGGATTTTTGGCACCCAGGGGGTGTTTCCATTAATTTGTCTCCGGCAGATTTGAGCTGCAAATTCACCTAATGAGAGGAAATTTTAAGTAAAGGCAACGGATAATGCTTAGAATGCTCATATGCAACTCAAAAACGTGTTCTTCACTGAATCCGGTATGAAATCCTAAAGATTGAATGATAATTCTCTAACCAACATCATAAAAGTATAATCGGCAAAGAATGAGTAGTCTTACGAAATTATGTTATGTTAACTCATATGTCGAAGCCAATATCTGACTACAATTGTCTACTAATGTGGCAAAAACTGTAACTGACTGAAGTGCATAGAATACAATAATTTCAAAGAAGGAGTAAATCCCTGGAATTAAGATGCACTGAGACAATTCAAAATGACCATCATGTCCGAATTTGGTACACACATAGATTATATCCATATTCACTCAAATTTCGTTGAATTAAGTAGATAATTGTGCATAATTCAGCTTTACAGCCTCTATAGAGATCCCTTAGGTGTACTGGAGGTGCCTATGATTTTAATCCAATCAAGCCCATTTTCTGTACACATAATAATTTCATATTTGTTCACTGTATAGTGAGATAGCGTTAAATTAAAATGATACCTGTGGAAAATAGTGCATAAAGCCTCTTATAGGTGTTGTGGATGTACCTCCGATTTATTTATTTATTCGAGCATGTTCGTTTTTGGATCACGGTTACATGCCTGAATTTCCTGTTTGATTTTGAAATTTCATTGAAAAATATTAACGCCATGGCTACAGTAGACTTAAAAGACGTAATTTTGAAGAAATATTTGTATAAATAGGTGTACTGGAGGTACCCGAAATAATGATCTGGTCTTAACCCATTTCAAAAGAGGATGCACACTTTTTCAAAGAATATGTGACCAAATTTCGTTCATCTATCTAAAGCCGTTTTTTCTATTTATATATATATCTATATATTTTGTTAGGTCTACAGACGTTGATTCTGCGTGTTACAAACGTATTACCAAAACTAATATATACTTTGGCAATTTCATTGGCGACGTGTATAACAACCTCAATTGAATTAGACCTTTTGATAAAATTGATTTATTAGCTTTCACAAGCACACACACACCTAATGTGTTTTAGACGCGGAAAGTCAAACTCTGTCATACGACAAACAGTGAAAGAATTTGCGCATATTTATGAACTATTGGAATATTGATTTATGCCAAGTTTCAGTGCTATTAGGACGCACATTCCAATTATTAAAATGGTGCAGAATTATTAGGTTAATTAACATACTTGATTAATTCTTAGTATTTGCTGTTAGGTTGCACATTTCATTAATTATGGAATATTATACCATACTGGGAAAAACAACTTATGAACGAAAAGGGAATTCAAATGTTTTGACGTAGAATATGTTAATAAAAAGGTTAAATTGGTAACCATTGAATGTACGTAAGTCGATGTTTTTCCTTAAATTCACAAAATTGTCTTGTAGCAACCATCTCTCCGAAAAGCTTTAATTATTGGTTAATAAAACGTTAAAGGTGTTTTCAATTAAGTACATACTTCTTATAAAATTTCGGAGACATACTGAATATTTTTGCTCAAAGTGATCCGTTTTTGCAATTTTAGCACCGTAAGCTATCTAATTTGTGAAAGGAAACCTGTGTTATAAATTAAAAATTTGGAAAAATTAAATATTCCGTAAAATATAACTGTAAAGTACGCACCAATCAAAATTTTTTGGTTAAAAATAGTAGTATGATAAACTTATACATCCTCATATCAAAAATAGAACTAAGTAAACACCAGTTATTTCCATTACTCGCGTCCAAAACTTCTCAGAAATGTTTGATCTGAACAAAAATTTAATAATTTCAATAATATCAACTGATTTTTATTTCATTAAAATAACTCTATAAATGCTATGGTATTATGGTTGGTTCTATTCATTTCGTGTTTTTTATTATCTTTGAAGTACAACTTCAATATTCGAGAAACATATGGAGTTCTGGATTCATTCGGATTAGCGAATTAGAAGTACATAAAAATTCTCAATTAAATTCAGTGAAAAGAAAAACTATCAGCATAAATGAAAATATTAATATTTATTTAAAAATTATCAGAACTATCATTAACACAATGACAGATATATATACACACCATCAAATACTTTTATTGTGCTAGAACAAAAATAACTTCTCACAAGAAAAGCCTATTATGATTTAAAAACTCTTGAAATCGACGATTGCCAATGCTTACTTTTAATCAAACCCACCCAAGATTAAAATTACTATATATTTCGTTATATTTAATATCATTCATAATATTTAATGTAATACAATTTGTTTTTCAATTTTTATTTTTGTAAATTTTAATTTCCAAATACGCCCAATTAGTATGATTTTCAAATATGTTCAGCAACTAGAAGTATTTATGCCAGTTTTATTCGAATAATTTGGAAATACAGACAATCATTTTCATTGAAAAAACACCGTTGAACACCTACACATATTTCAATGAAGCTCCTAATAATTATTATATAAATTTCGTTTTTCGAAATACACTATAATTCCGAAACACTTAATATTCCTCTTATAATAACGTATTTCAGAATAAAATAACTCGTTGAGTAGAAAAGCAGTGTTTTTGCTTTCACTTACATTTGGTACCTTAGGCTGGTGCAACGTATTCTTGTTTAATATGACCCTTGCAGCTAATTTGCAGCAACGAGATCTGTTTTTATTTGATTGAATAGACATAGCATGTATGCTGTTCCTTGAGTTGAAAATATTTTTATTAAAGGGGTATTGAAGAATGCTTTGAGTTTGTTGCCAAAGTCTTTTGTATAAAAATAATACACTGTGCAAGCCAGCGCGCTTTGTTGTATTCACGAATTGTCTTACACTTTTTTGTTGAAATACTTTTTAGTTTTGAATTTCTGTATTTTTAAGGTATTTTATGGTCATAGTCACCGCTGGCTTTTGTTATATGTGCGGCAGAGTCTATATATATTGTGCTGTAATGTGCAGGTTAAATTGTTTGCAGACTTTTGCAATAATACGATGTGCGTGTATTGGTTCTACTTATGGCTTTGAATGTGAATTTCTTGTTATTTTTGAAAACTTGCTCTGATGTGGTCTTTTCTTCAGGTTTAAGTATTAATATGTTTTTTTGTGTCGGTAACTTATACAACATGTAAAAGTAATTCTGGTCAAATAGCAGACGGAATTGGCAGCCACTTGTTTGCCAAAACTTTATTCAGCGACATTGTTACCGACGTTACGCTGGCCATTGCAACAGGCATGGCTATATCAAGCTTACCTTATTAATTTGCATTTATTTTAACATTAATTTTAGGCACTACTACATATATTGCTTCTAAATATAAAACATGGCATGAGTATATGTGCCATTGCATGATTTGATTAATTCCAGGACGCGCCAGTGTGCGTATTCTAACCAGTTCGCCTACACTGCAACTTTCGTATATATATAGCTAACATATGAATTGATATTATTTACCTTATTTGCAAGTCATTTCTAATTTTGACATTTTGGTTGTTGCTTAAAACCCGATATCATGTGCATGTTGTTAGTTACCTTGATACGAAGGTTGCAGTTTTATACACGTTTATACACACCAATGAAATTGGCAAAGTGTATATTAGTTTAGATTATCCAAAACCAGAGTCCGGGAAGCTTTTAAAATATAAATTGATATGATCAACATTACCACAGGAATTGATTTAGCCATATATGTCCATCCGTGGACAAAATTAGAAAGAAGGACTTGAGCTAGATTAGCGAAATTCATGATAGTCAATAAACGATTCTTTTTTGTTTTACTTTAAGTGGCATACAATTCAAAATTTTCGTAAGCCAAGTAAAGTTTCTTGAATTTCTGAGAATTTGTTTTTTTGATATTTGTATTCGGCTTTATCATATTTTTATTCGCATATACTCTATGCAGGCTGATTTTTTCCAATTACATAGAAAGTATGGGGAGTTTGAATATGATATGGCTTTTAATTTGGCCAGTAACATTCCCAAACTTCATGGGGCGTTGATTGCTTTATAACAAAAAGTTTCCTTAAATTACATAAGTGTCATGTTTGGCAGTTGAAATATTTTATTTATGTTTTTGTAAGTCAATAAAGGATGCTTTTTTACTATAAGTTGCTAAAATTGCCAATTAAATTTTCAAAGAAACGATATGTTTAAGTCTGCCTACCGACATCACTCCAAAGGCAAATCGATAATATCGTTTTTCTTAACTTGATTTGCATGCTAGTGCTTGGGCCAAAACTTCCGTACTATCCAATCATGAATTTCTTTCAATTTTACATAAATGAAGTAAAAATCATCGAATTTCATCATGGAAGTGAATTATAGTTTCGACTTTCACAAATTATTCTGAAAAACCAAGTAGCTGTGCAATTTTTTTTCGAAAATGGCCATACTCGAGAATAACCCATAACATTTATTTCAATGTGTCTCTAATGTTCAATGTCTCTTTGCACTTGGATTTTCTGGTATAATACAATGAAGCAATTGATGGGATAATATTCTTGACTCTGTGGAGAGTGGAGAAGTATTTCTTAGAGTGATTCGAGGAATTCAGTATGTTCTAAAAATGATTTTAATGGTAGTGATTGGGCAAAACCTTGCGTTCTATTCATTCAAGCATTTGTATCAATTTTACAAATAAAAGAGTTAAAAGGGTGGAATTTCATCATGACTTAAAGTTTAGACTTAAACAAATTGTTTTTGAAGAAAAAGTTAAATGTGTTATTCTATTTCTAAAATGGCCTTATTCGAAAATAATCCATAACAATAAATCCAAAGTGTCTTTAATATTCAATGACTCTCTTGCTTGAGGATACACATCGCTGGTAAAATGTAGTTTATGATTTTAGTTCATTGACAACTTATCCAATTCAAAAAGTATTCAATTAATCAAATTCACCTTTTTCAAAATATTTTCTGTAAAAACGTTTAAAAATAGACATCGATCAGAGGAAAGCAAATGTTGAAATGCATGATGTGCATTAGTCATTAAAATATAAGCAATAAATTTATTTAACCTTCACTTCAAGTACAGTGTACCTTTATGACAAAACAACAAATGTGATGTCATGTACAGCGCGCAATATATACAAAAAATGGAGACGTTAAAAAAATACTCATTAGAATTAATAAGCACTTCATTTTCATATTTACCTTCAAGTTGTGCTTCATGAACCGAGAACGATTATTTAAAAAATATTCATTAATTTATTAATTTAACTGAAATTCAAATTGGATAATTTATGTACGCTGCTTACCAGTAATTATTGAACAATGTTTTATGTCGAATTTAAAAACTACTTGAAAATGTTTATGAGCTATGTCAGAGCTAATAAGCCGCATGCTGAGGTGGCTTCTAAAATAATTTTGAAACAATACTGATGATCACATATTATTTATTTATGAAATTAGCAATCTACAGTGTAGAAATTACTTTACACCAAATCCAAAAGATATTAAGTTAACCCTAACTTTCAATATTCGTGTATAAATTTGACAGTTATTGGACTATAAGTTTGTGGAATTGAACATTTGTGCAGCAGATGTTGTTAGTTGGAAAAAAAGTCAACAAAATAATTTTTGTTGACTGCAAAGAGAAGTTTATCGAGATAGCTTAGGATGTAAAAAAATAAAAGTAACGTGCTGGATATATCGTGGATAAATATTTGGATATGCAGAAGCTGCAGTTATAATGGACCAAAAACAACAATGAATTGATGATTTTGAGAAGTGCTTGAAGCATTTCAATCCGAAACATGACTTCATCATTGCACACTGAAATTTGTTATAATTTTCACCTTAGTCCTTATGTCAAACCAATTCTAAGGCGTGTAATAAAGAAACACTCACATGACATGGTTATGGTATCAGTATATCGGGATGCACATAGTGTTTCATGGTACCATCAACAGAAACTATTAAATAATGTTATTGGCCCCATCTGAAACAAAACTGTCGTTTCATCAGAATATTGCACCGTAAAATGAATATTGCATCAATGAAAACGATTAAGAAATTGCCTGAATTGAGCTTCGGATTGTTTCGGCATTCACCGTATTCTCCAAATGTGGCCCCAGTGACTATTTGCTTTTGTCACACCTCCAGAAATTTCTGACTGGAAAGCAATCAAAGTATCCTATTTTGAGTGCTAACCTAAATCGTACTATAAATATAGTATCGAAAAAATGCCTGATCACAATAATCGCTGTATCGGCATCGTTTCCATCTGTATTAAATAATTAAATTAAATTTTATCAAAAACAACTGTTGTTTATGACCTTTACCGCCTAACAAACATACCACTGCCCATCAAAACATACGTCATTGGTTTTTTTTTTAATTTTATTACAGCTTCACTGTCAGAAAACATTCTTGGGTTCCGCACCTGTATACTTTCGCCTTCAGACTTAATTATCCCGCTAAAAGAATATCAAAATGAAAAGAAACAATGGTAATTCTAATAGTGCTGACCAGTTTTATTGGAGTTAATAAAATGAAATTCTAATTGACGTAAAATTTCGCACGGTATACAGCCGCCTCTCCCTTATGAACAGTTAATTCGTAAATAAGAAATGTGAAGCACAATAATGTTGCCTTTGAGAAAATTCTCGTTTTCGAATTTCCCAGTAAACCCTGTTGAACAATAAATCTTAAACACTATATTAAATCTTGTTTTCAAAACATATTTCAGCATCCTACTCCAAAATGTTAATTTGATTTAGCATTTTTCATAATTGATAATACATCAAAGCTTTTATATTTAATGTAGGCAATGATTCATTTGTTGGAAATTTTCTAATGGATCTACAGTTTTTATTTTTAAAATGCATTAATTTATTAAAGTGCTATTTCTTTTCAGGTACTTATCTTTAAAATTCCTGGAACTAGATGAATAAATATATCGTAAGCTATTCCAAATATTTCTAGCAATTCTGAATAAGACATTTAATAATTTATAATTCAGACGTGGGATCTTTGTTGCTATGGTCCTAACATCATATGAAGCAAGAATTTAGTTCACCTGCTCAACATGCTGGTTCTTGAAGTATTTTTTGATTGAACAATCTTATTTTTTTTTAAATTATAATCTAATGAGGTTGTGAAAGGTCTTTACAAATTTGTAGTAGTATATTTGCAAATAGATTTTTTCAGTTATTCCATAGAAGCACAAATCGAAGGTATAGGATTCTTAACGGAAATACTTTTAAAAAAGAGAAAATACTTTATTGTCGAGTACAACTAGGAACAGTGAGTTATAAATATATCCCATTATATTGGAAAAAGTTTTAGGCTGTGTAGGAACAAAAGCTTGTATGCATGTTAGTATTCTTAACGAATGCAATTTGAGAAATTATTGCAATTTTTATGTTATGAACTAATAAACATGTTAACAGGTGTTATTTTGATGGCTCGCATGTTTGACCATGCCTCACAAATTATTAGAGTTTTTGCAATGTTTTTGTTTTAACAAGTTCAAATTAAATAATTTTGCATTAAGAGCAATTCAAATTTTAAGCAAAGAAACATAAATATTGAAATGGAGAAAAAACGCTCTTGAATGACTCCAATTAGCATTAACATAGTGATTAAACATTGTTGTTACTATTGTTAGCCAATGCGAGATATATGCTCTTGCACGTAGCGATTACTGCGAAACACACGCGCGCTTATGTATTTGTGTGGACGTCTAGTTAGTCAGCTGATGTTTAATTGTAGGATTTCAAGGCAAAACAAAATTTTAAATATGCCTTGTCATCAAGCCCAACGGGCTGCCAATAAAATTAAAAGCGAATTCTTTTGGTTTATTTTCGAGTAGGTTATAATTATAGTGTTAAGTTTCTTGACATTTCCAAAAAAATGGAAAAATTTCTTCACATATAAATAATTTTGGGTTATCTTTACAATTATCTACGTCGCCAATGAAATTGGCAAAATCTGTTTTAGTTTCAGTCAAACGTGTTTATAACAAGCAGATTCAGTGTGCGGAAACCTATCAAACAATATACCGAAATGTTCAGCATCGCCACAAAACATCATTTAGCAATGTTGATCCGTCCGGCCGTCCGTCCATCCGTATCCAAGAACTACAAATAAAACTAGATCGGCAAAATTTGTTACACACATTCAATGGAAGAAGTTTACATCGAAGATCGAATTTGGTTTAGTATCAGCCAATATTTCGGGTACCTCTAGTACATTTTTTCAATGAAATTCCAAAACTGAGGGTGCAGCAAAAGCATCAATTTCTGTTCTAAAAATGGGCATGATTGAATGAAAATAAGGCGTACCGTCACAACACCTATAAAGTTCCAAAAGATGGATTATGCAGAATTTTCCACAGATATTTAAATTTAACAAAATTTATGCATTGAACCTAAAAATAAATAATAAGTGGCCCAGAAATGGACCTAATTGGCTGAAAATCAGGGGTACCTCCACTACACCTTTGTGGTCTTAATAGACGGTTTATTTCTTAATCATTTGAAGTTGCCAAAATTTTATATATATAATTATGTGATCCACAAAAAGGGAGCCAAAAAAATTAGCCACAACTTATCAAATTAATACAGAATCTTTTAAACGAATTTATTCTTATTTCGTAATTATTAACCAAGCGACGATGAATTTTACGTTTTTACTCGTTTTATTTCTTATAATTTTTTATTTTATTTATTTTTTCTACATAAATAAAGCAAATATGCCTTATGAATTTGTTCTTTTAGAACTTCACCACGGTGAAATTAAATTTTTGGCGGCATTATTGAAATTGCAAATATTTATGTCTTCCAGCACATTCCTGCCTTCTTCGATATTTTAAGAAATATAATTCAATTTATAATTATTCGAATACTTATATGAAGGAATAGGAACACTGCTGTAATTAAGCTGTCCCTTAGATAAGCTTTGAAAGAAAAAAATTTAATTTCTTACTTAATTTCATTTTTTTATTATTTTATGTGTATTTTATATTTTATTTTGAATTAACACTTGCGCAAAATTTTGCGTCGTATTCTGATTATTGGGGAAAATATTCAAGAAATCTAAAGATTGTCCGAATTGTAATTCTATGATTTGATATAAAATGGGTCCAAAAAGTTCACACTTAAAGAATGGCTCACACATTTAACCAGCATTGCATAAAGCTTGATTTATTGTACTTCCTTTTAAAGTAAGAACTTGAAATTATGTTTTTAAAACTGATAAATGACGTCTCAATAAGTGGACCTGATTGGTGCTATATTTTGGATGCATCCACTTCAAATTTATAAAATTAGGGCTCAAAATTTCTTGAGTGGAATACAACAAGACTCAAGCCCCGAAATGTGAAAAGCAACATTTATTTGAAATATGCGTCCTTAAAACCAACCAGTATACCAACCGGTATAACTCAAATTACAAAACTAATATAAGCAATACAAATTATTTTATTTGGATATATACCCAGTTTCGCCCTAATTCTGTTCTTGTTATTAAATGAAAGTACCCTATTCTCCATCCCTACATTGTCTACATCTGTGTATGTCACTTCCCTTTACATGCACAGACACTTTGAGTCAATTTTTGTATTTCTATAAACGCACTGGTTTAATGAACGCATTGGAATTAACTTTAAGAAAACGTTAGAGTCAATAATTTTTTTATTAAAAATACATTGCAATACAAGTCTGTAATTAAAGCACCAAATTTGTGAAGCTTTTGCTGACTAGCCAAACATCGCCATTTGTGCAAAAAAACGTGTATGTGTGCAAATGCTATGCATTTACCGCAACTACCAGTTTCACTATTAAGGCATATGGACTATAAGCAACTTATTGACTTCTTAACGTAATATATAACAGGAATATTACCTTAAATCTGTGTACGCCCATTTACATCGGTTAAACTGTGGCACATGGAGGACGTCGCTAAAGCTGACATCAGCATGGCAGAAAAATAAATAAAATCTGTATACCAAAAATGGGCTCTAAGAAGACAGGTTTTCAGCCAACATTTTTATATAAATTTAATTGCTTTTTTCGTTGCGACAACTAGCTGGCATCAAATTATGTCAAAACGGTAAACCACTTGAGGATGCCTTCCATAGATTTTAAGCATAAACATTTCTGTCAATGCAGCATCAAATGATAGGAGTATAAATAATCTCGTCACCTATTATGATCAGTTTCCAGTTTAAACTTTTACATTTGAAATAAGAATAGTAGTTATTCGTTTCTGAAGTATTTGAAAAGACAATGGAAGGTTTTGCATAAGGGAATATAATTTCAGTTAAATAGATTATCCTGTGATGGAAATAACGAAAAATTTCTTTATGTTCATTTGTCATATATCTAGCAAGCCCATCTAGCATCTATACGAGGGTAAGGACGGAAAAGTACAGAAAGTCAACACAACCTAACAAAGTTAGTGACAAAGTATGTCTCCAAAAAAAGCAAACAAAACAATATACGATCATCGATCAATCAATCACAACCGACTACATAATAACCATAAGTTCTCCGTGGTTCCCAAATTTCATTGC
>JXPQ01003922.1:88590-101898 GCA_001014675.1 Ephydra gracilis
AGTTATATATTTATTATATAATTATTGCTTTTATTATTAATTTGACCCGTTAGGAATTACATATAAATCTTAATAAGAGATTTGGGTATAGGAAAATACTTATAATAATAATATAAAAATTTAACACTAATCGTAAGTTTTCATATATTCAACAAGGATTTGCAAAATACTGGGAAGGTGCGTGCATGCTTTCTATCAGGAATTGTGGATCACTTGCTTCCTTATTTGGGGGCTCATAGAAAACTTAAATAGTATCATCAAAGAAGATGATCTGCTTGAATAAAAACAGATACTTCCGGAGTCATAGACCAATTTTCAAACCAAACCAAACCAAAATTCAGCAAAAGGTGTAATCAAAATCTAATAGAAATTAGGTAGCCGAAAATATCGATTGATTTCGCGTAAATTAAAATATATTATTCACATTTCAAAACAATTTAGCAATGCCAACTTTCAGGAACTTCCGATGAAACCAATAACGTCAAAATTCATTAAAGTAAAATGGGGAATAAAATGATTATAGAGGTACTTGAAGAGAAATTTATTATGGATATGCCTAAATTATAAATTATTATGGATCTATGGATGGATGATTATGCACCTATCAAACCTTATTCGGCAACAAATATATTTACAGTCAGATATAGCGCGTTTTATCAAACACCGGCGTTTTGTTCTATAGCGAATTTACACTCATGTTCCACATTGTTGTATACTTTATTTAAACTGATACTAAAATGACATTTATCACTGAGGTATACTACGATTGTGACTCAAAAGACCGACAAAACTAAAAAACTAACATAGCTTAATCAAGTAAATGGGGGCAAAATAGTAAAAATGAACTGGTAAGCTAACATTTCGTGGTAGCTTTGTTTTGTATATTAATTCGAATGTCCAACGCAACGTATGCGCCTCGTAAATGAGCTGCGCCACGTAAATGCACTGTGCTATTCATTAAGGCTTTGTCAGAAATGTTCAGTTTCACGTTCGTCAACCATGCTCTGGTATGTGAATATTTGATAATTAATGACTATAAAAAATTTGCAGCTTTAGTCGAATGCTTTAATGTAGACAAGAAACCCTAACGGTGCGTTCTTTGAAAACATGTTATTTTCAATTAATTGTGAAAATAGTACCGATTAATTCACACTTTATTTATTCTTATATATAATTCTTCACAAAATGACGTTTACCAAATATGTGTTTCCGCACACGCTCTATTTGACACATCAAGATGCGCAAATCGTAACGCATGACTCACACGTCAATGGCAATATGTTTATCCGTTTTGCATTGTGGCATTGTGAGACGGTAAGTTAACTTGGTGCAAGATCTACGACTTGTTTTTCTACAAATTCCTTTTTTGGCGAATTGCTTCACGCAAATATCTCATAATGCTGAAGAGGTAGTTTCTGCCATCAAGGATCATTCACTGTACGCAATTCACTTGCTTGATGTCGTGATTGCATGTTATGGTCATGACTGCATGACTCGCCACGAGAAATAATCCAATTGAACTGTTTAATGGATTTGGGTCACAGAAACCATTTGGTCATTCGGCGTAATGAAATTCTGGTCCTTCAGCACCATTTCTACAGCGGTGCGCCTTAGGCCAAAGGCCTAAATCATAAAACAAAATGTCTGGAGCGGATCCAAAACCAATGACCAACTTCTTTTTCGATGTCGATGGTCTGCCATTGTATTCCGGCCACTGATAAATGACTGTTTTCTTCAGAATATCTTTGTTGAAAAGATTTTACAACATTTGCAATAACGTCGCAGTCTTGAAACCGGTTTTGGCGCAAAATTTAATACAAACTCGATGTAGCAATGCAATTCCATTTTTTAAATTGTACAAAATCAAAAATGCATACAACCGATGCTCTCAATACGGCACGGGTTTTACAAATGTCAAACTACTAAGCTGAACTTTATATAGAATGTAAATGAGAGATATGGCAACCAAAAAACAAAATAATAATATAGTAGGCAACTCAAATCAGTTGAACGAGAACAGTTGCAGTTCCGGAAACTTTTTGATCAAGGTAATAGGATTCATGGAGCTCATTCACGTGTCAATTAAGTTATAATGGAATAATGGATATCATTTTTGTTTGTTTGAAAGGGTGTAATTATAATGTAATTAAAATAAAAAAAAAACTCTGGAATAATGAAAAGTGTCATTGGAAATCTCATACAGTATTTGACATCACACAAATCCATATTTGCATTCCTAACTTTGAAAGATAGACGAACGAATAGATACGTACAGTGCTTGTACTGCTCCAACTCAACTTACAGATGGAAAACGCTTTCAATTTATATTTTAAATAAAACTTTAAAGAATAAAATCAAATCGAATTTGAAAGCAGCTTTGATGCAAATTTTCTAAGATTTAAGTTTAATTTCTTTCTCTTAAATAACGTTAACTGGTTCGTGACCATACTATAAAAAGCTGTTTGGTTTGCGTGGGTTAGCATATTAAATTCCGTGCAAGCCGTTAAAACTCTGTCAAAAAAATACAAAATGTATTGCGTTTATTCAAACTTAATTCGTCACTTAAATGTAGAAATTTTGCAAAAAAATATTATTATATCGCTTCACTTAAGTTTCGAAGTCCGAGTGCTAATACCAGTTGCACTGAAAAGTTTGCCGCTAATAGTAAATTCATATGAATTTTAGTTCATCCTAACATGCAAAAGACAAATTTGATAGCTTTCGACTTTGAGGGAAAAACATTTTTAACGAAGAAATTTTTGTTAGTTCGAAGAAAATGGTTAAAAGAAAATTTTGTGCAAAGCATTGCTTTCTGGCGATACAAAATAAAGTTAAAGCCAAGGCTTGGTTTGATAAACATTGTTGCGCAGGGCAGATCAACAATTCAGAAGAAAGAAAGTCACGAAAGTCCACAAAATAATTTTGGTTGACAAAAAAGTGAAGTTGATCATGATAGATGATGCGGTACATGTCTCACAGAAATATGCTGGATGTATCGTGCATTACAAAACCGAAGCTCAGTGCAATGTGGGTATCCCTCGTGCGCACAATTGAACAAATATAAATTTATCAACAATAAATTGCTAATTTTGAAGCAGTTCAACCCGAATTTATGCATTGATATGTGACGATGGATGGAACATGGCTCCATCACCGCGTCCAAAAACGCAACAGTCTGCTGTTAAAATTAGGGCATCAGTGTTTTGGGATGCATATTGATGGGATGCTATATTGATCGATTATCCTTATAAGGAAAAGGCTGTCTACAGCGACTATTACATAGCGTTAGTTCGATGGACGAAAATGGAAAATCTAGGTTTATGAAGATAATGCAGCGTGTCACAAATCAATAAAAAGCATGGACAAATTGCATGACTTATGCTTAGAATTGCGTTCGCGGCCACTGTATTCTGCAGATCTGGCCCAAGGGACTTATTCTTTTTCATACCTCCATTTTGAATTTAAACATAAATTGTTCTATGAAAATGGTATCGATAAATTGCCTGACCACCATAATGGCTCTATCGCCCTCGATGATAGTTGTCATTAATATCACTGAATAATAAAATCAAGTTTTACGAAATTGTTTTTGTATGTTAGCCCAAGACCTTTTCAGACCAACTGTTATGAGCTCTGCAAGAAGAAACAAGTGATGCAGAGCGATATCACGTGAGTAATGAGGTTGTTTGATAATAATGATTTCTTAAGTTTTATCTAAAAAATTGTTCATAGCCTTATAAAACGTTTTTATTTATCTTTTTAACGCTTATGTATAACTTACATAAATTATTTACAAAATATTAAAAAAAAATATTATTCGAGGGATCAAGTGTTATGTCCCTAGTTGAGCTCATAACTACTCAACTAAAAAAACCATTAATTCCACAATCAGGATTTTATTCTATGGCTTTATCAAAACGGGTATGTCATAAACCTTGTTATAAAATAGAAAATAGTGGATAAATGTTTTTAGCCGATACACCGTACCGCAAAAATGACATCAATACATTTCAATTAGAAACAATTTTAGATATGGTGCAATCTTCGTGATACACTCCATGATATCCAAAGCATTTTTGATAACGTGCATAAAGGTAATTTGTAAAAGCATATTTAGCAGAAAATAGAATGAAAGCGTTCAAGTTCAACTCACAATGCATAGCTAAAATCGTGATTTTCTGACATCAATCAGAATATGCGCGGTAGCAGTAATTATTTGGTACGAAAAATTGTATGCTGCTTTCTGCGCATATTTTGTGTAATATTGTTGTTTGTACATTAATCATAGGGCAAAGCACGCATGAGTGGAAAAGTTAGTTAATTCGAAATGGAGAAATATGTGGCAAAATGCATTTATTTGAGATAGATGAACATTGCTAAACATGCGCCACACCTCTTGTATACTTTATTATTTACCTTGCTTTCATAATTTTGAAAATGTTTATAGTTAAAAATTGCCGGAAGAATTTCTTTACAATATTAGATTTAATTGGAAAAGCGTATATATTTAGTTACTACCAAAATAATCAATAAGCATACAGGTGACTAATAGAATAGCCAAAGCGAATATTAGTCTTGGTCAAACGCGTTATTGTAGACGCAACAAAATGTATAGTGATGTGATCGGCAGACAGGAATTGCTTAACCCATATCCGTCTGCAAACACAACCAGAAAGAATGGCTTAAACTAGATTTATGAAATTTCCCACATATTTTCTGTAGAAAAATATTTGATTGAAGTTTGAATTCAGCCAAGACTTGATCTTTATTCTGCTGTTTTCGCAAAAGTTTTTATTCAAAATTGGGATTGTCGTACTTTCGCTACCTTTGCATTTCATTTATTTCAATAAAGTTAAGGATCATAGGAAAATAGGCATGATTGCATAAAAATCAGATATACTTAAACATTTGCGGATCGATAAGAACGCTAAAAACAAAAACACAAATATTTGATGCACACCACGGATTTAAAGCCATATTGACCACCAACTAAATTCAACGAAGTTTCAAATGCAAAATGAATATATATAAATGCCTCGGCTTAAAATTGGCTTGATTGAATGACAATTACTTGTAAGTGCAGTACACTTATAAAGTTCAAAACTTAGGTTATTTACAAATAATAGGAATTGGTTCTCTTTCGAATTTTTTTTTCGCATTTGAAGCGAATTTTACTATTTCGAAACGATGTGTATTACAGGGTCGAATGTATAATTTTTGTTTAATCTTACTGTTATTTATTTTTCAAATAAAAATGTGCAACGAATTAAAAACTAAATTGTTGTGTTTCTAGGAATACTTACTTAATCAAGCCTGAGGCTATTTATTCTATATGAAAGTGAAAATAAAGCACACTTAAAAAATAAATAACACACAACAAATATTTCATAATTGCAGCATTATCCGTTTTTCTTAAATATTATTAATAATCGATATGGAATACAATCAATGGTCAATCAAAGTGATGTTCGTATATGAATTTTTTTTGTTCATATCGCTATAAAAGATAATAGTTTCTAATTTGTTAAGTGACCAAGGGGTGGCATTTTTTCCGGTGCTGTGTAGTTTGGTGACAATTTTTTATTTTTAACGTTGATTCCACATTAGCCACGATTAAAATAAGGGATACATATCTTACGTAAAATCTAAAAAACACTAAATGCATAATCATCAGATCTTGAAAAAGTTCAAGCTTATACTCCATACTGTACGTCCGGCAATACGAGTGACTTACTTAACATCAAACGTGAATTTATCCATATGAATGGATTGAATGGATGTTGATTCAAATTCTTTGACTTGTTCAGAGAATTCAGAGAATTTGAAGAATGCGACAATTTACTCGGAAATCACATTGTCTGAAGATCGATTTGAACCGTTAAAAAAAGTTATTCAAATTCTGAAATTAAATGGGATATTTTTAATTTCGAAGCTGCTTTGCTTTACCTTTGTTAAGTGCCAAAGTCTAATAGCGCTAAATCTTATTTGAAGTTAAATCAACAATAAAGAGTCTAGTCCGAAACCGTCTTGCAAAAAATTAATAATATCAATTTCTATCTACAAAGGCTTAAGTACTTCGATTATTTGATATTCAATGAATTATACTCTTCGAACAAATCATTTGTCCATTGATTGGATTAAATTCGACCGAGACTATACATAAAATATTTCAATTATGCTATACGACGATTCGATTTGTTCTACAAAATTTTCACCTCTTACGATTATGTTTCTGAGTTAAAAATGGTAAAAAAAATACCTGGCAATGTTCCAAGACTGTTATATAATATTTAGTGTGTTAGTTGATGACGCTTTTTTTTTGTATAATTAAAGAGAATCTACAAAATATAATCACGGAATAGGTTTCCAAAACGTTCCTCAGAAGTCGATTGCATAAAGTTGCGCTAATTTGTAAGAAAATAATTGTGCACTTTTGATTGATATGTTGTTATAGGTTATTTTCGTACAAATTTATAACAACGTTCAATTTATTTCTACGAACTATTGTGAATGAAACGCTATTTTTTTTTATTCGCCTCAAAAAAACATGCAAAGAAGATTATGGGCTACATCGCTTATTGGGTAAGAAACCGAAACCTCTCATTGCATGAATTTTGTCTTTTAAAACTATTTTAAATTTCAAAGCTAAGTATAGCACACTGTTAGTTCAAACCAACTGCAACTTTTTTAGTTACTCATATTACTTTAATTAAAATATTTTCTCAAAAACTATTTATGACTCATAACAAAGAAGTGTACTATGAATATAAAATGGCAAGCTAAATCAATTACAATTGTTATTATTTTATTTGTAAGGCTTTTCAATACTTTTTGATGTTGCAATATAAAACAATTTTTGTAGTAAGACAGACCAAATACTGGCACAATCTGACTACTCACATTATCTCTGCAAAATTTTTCGTATGATTGTGTTTTGAAAAACAACTTTCAAAAGGCAGTACATCTTGGCCAGGCATCTTCTAGTTATATAGTATGAATTGTCGAATGCTGTCAGTAAGCGCTGCGTCTGCTGAGCACATTCAGAAGTGCAGTTGTCAGACTGCATTGCATTGTTTATTATACAGGTAGCGACTGAAATTGGCAATGTGTATATCAGTTTTGTTGACTAGTTTGTAACACTCAAAACGTGTTTTCGTTAATGTTTCAAAAGATTAACTGAAATGCTGAGTGATTAAAATCCGAACATAATTTTGATTACCTCCAATGCATTTGTTTACTAAAAATTACGCCCTTAAGAATTGATATTTCACAATGAAATACCGTAAAATATTGACATCTTTGAATAAAAATCAGACGTACCCCCACTACACCTACGTGGTCCAAAAAGAGGCTTTAATGCAAAATTACCCCAGTTATTATGTAAATTCTAGAAAATTCAAGTATTGACTGAAAATAATTATTTTCAATGTGCATACCGAAAGTGGGCTTGATTTGATGAAGATCAGAGACTCCTCCACTATACCTATATGCTCCGAAGAGAGGCTTTAATGCAGAATTACGCGTATTTGTCATTTAAAGTCTACTAAATTTCAGAATTTAGCGAAGATAATCGTAACGAATGTTAGTACCGAAAGCTTGTATCGAAGTAAGAGGCACCTCCTTTATGCCTAATTGATCTCCATAGAAACTTTAAGAAAAGTTGTGAATAAAGAATTATTAAGTAAATTTATGCTGAATAATTTAAAATGATCCTCATTTAATTATGAAGTCACGACTATTATAGTTGTACTGTTGGCTGAAGCTGACTGTAATTTTTTTTTACTTTTTCTTAAAACGTCGGCAACGAAATTCGCTAAGTGTAGATAAAGTTTGCCCAAACATTTATAAATATTATATCAGTTTAAATACGGTCATTCGTTGAAAATCTGATACCGTTATGATCCAAAAAAAGGAGGTTAAAAGAATGAGCCACAATTTAACAAATCATTACAGAATAATTTGAAGTAATGTGTAAATTCTTATTTATAACTAAGCGACGTGTATTTTACTGTCGACCTAAGCCGACTAAAATATTATAATTTATTTATTTCTGTTTTTTCATATGTACTTTTATTTAAAAAAAGATCTTAATCCTTTATTAGAAATCGCAGCGCCTTGGGTGTTACAATTAAGCTTATCTTAATTAAATTTTAGTAAATATAGCTGATTCATAAGCGGTTATAAGTAATTGAATGAGATAGAGAAAAACGTTTAGTGAAGGGAATTGGATGTTAAACATTTTCGTAAAGTAAACTTTGTCGGTTTTTGAGTTTTCCTCAAAAATATCTTGTGAGTCTTTAATTGATACCAGACAGCCTTAACTTTACAGCATTTCCAGCATTAAATACTTGTTTAACTTCTTTGGAAATTGGAAAGAATGATCTGTTCTTCCTGGGTTAAGTCGTTTTTACACTTACACAGTTTAATGGTCTCATATTATTAATTGATGTTTTTTTCTGATGTACCGATTCTTATTTAACCTCTTTATTTATTTTTTACCACCAGTAATTGTCGATTTGAGCATTCTTACGTATGCTAATAATGCTAATGTATTACCAATTAAGTGATTTACTGTAATTATGTAGCTGATTTGTTGAAAATTGATTTGCATTACCTAGAAGCGTCGTGTACTTGCTCATTTATTAAGTTTTAATCAGTTTTCGGTCACTACCACAATTTTTGCAGATAAACAATACAAGTTACTTCGCATAACGGAAAATCCATAAAGAATTATTTTATTTATAATACTTATATCTAAATAATGTTTATGTAAACTTAACTAATTTGTTAACTGGCTAAATTCAAATTCGCATTGTGACGTTTTTGGGTCACATTATAAATAGGCTGAATTCGTCTACCATACAGTTTGTCGATTTTAATAAAATACACTTGAATAACTTTGCTTTCGTTGAAATCTTAAGAAAATCCTGTTCTTTGGTCTGTTAGGTGTACTGAAAGAATATGTAAACAATTCAGTTATATTTGATTCATCTTTATGACTGATTTTGCTTAAAACCTTTTATTCGAACCATATAGTTCTAGAAGAAATATCTCTTATTATATCACAGATTTAATATATTTATGTTCAGTCAAAACTTAAATGAAATGATAACTGTGCGCAATTCTATATTTAAACATCTTTTGGGGCCACATAAGTGAACTGGAGGTACCTATGACTTCTATTCAATCATGTAAAGCGATTAGATGCCTTGTCCTTGTCCGCCTAATTACGAATCTTAATTGAAAGCAATCAATTTTTAGTGCTACACTAGACTAATTACCGTAGTTTTGAATAAAGAGGTGTAATGGAGGTAAACGTAATACCCGGACTGATGGCCAAGTAAGACAGACGGACATGGCTGAATAAATTTTTGTGGTGATGTGGATCGATATATATATGATAGGTCTGAAAATACTAGTTTTTGGTGTAACAAATGGATGACCAGAACTTTTATACAGTTTGCCAATATACTATAATGAACGCTCATCTTTTGAATTTGCAAAATTGTTTGGAAAAAATTATAATTCAAAGAAAAAAAAAATATTTAAGAAACATACCAGAAAGCCGATGACAGTGAAACTTTGTCACTATAATTAACCCTCATGCGTATTTTCTCTTAATTGGTAGTGAGGAGCCAATAAAAAATAGTTTTTTCTGTAGGTCTAGTATTAGTTGTGGCGTATATGTTGCTTTTGTTCTCTCTTTGTGAAAATTCATCAAGTTTTAAAGTGAAGTTGCTGCGCAACCGTTGAAGGGAATTTTATTAAATTATAACTTGTTAAGAATGGGTTTCACTGTACTTCGGGAACTGAGTATATATGCCAAATGAGATTCATTTTTTGAAGTTTTTTTTAAAAAATTTAAAATTTCAAATTGTTAATGTAATTTTAGTTTGCACTAAAAAAGTGACAAAGTATACGACCAACCAAACTGCGCTGAGCAGACAAGACATTCACAGACTGAACCATATGTCTCGTAAAATATTTAACCAATCATATTTATTTTTTCATCAAAAACCATAGGACTGTTAATATTAAAATTTTACTTGAGACAGTTGTTTCTTGCCGTATGCATCGTGGCTTTCTTAGTTCATACAAAGCTTATTACGTTATTCAGGTTTTTCTAAAATTTGTCTTAAAAAATGTGGAAAACTTGAATTCCGATCATATAAGATAAGGTATGACTCGATTGATTTCAGTTTGAATAAGTACTGTTTTGGAAGGTATCCAGAAGTTCAAACTACGTGGAACGGTCGTATTACCAAAACAATGTGCACTTTTCAATTAATTAGCAGTGCAATTCAAGACTGAATTCTGCATTTCTAGAATTGGTCTCATATTTTTGAGGCGTATCAAATGTGTGCCGGTTTTTACAAACTTAAACTTTGTAAAGAAGTTTTCTCAGCAAGTACCCTGTTAAACACATCTTTATAAAATTTCGTTCCTTTAATAGGAAATTAGATGTCTTTGTTGGTTATTGGTAATACAATCTCAGCTGCGTTTTGAAAGCAAATTCAACAATCATATACACTAAAGCAGTTTAGATGAATGAAACTCAAATGCGGTGAACTCCCAACATTTAAAATAACGAAGCATATCTGATATACCAAAATCATTAAGATCAATAATAACTGCACCCTGGCGATTAAAACAATTCAAATTGAAACCAACATTTTTACAGAATATTCTTAGGTAAACTGTTACTTTTACTGCGACATTTTCAATATTAAATTAAGAGTTTTACGGAAAAATTTAGCTGACCATATTCATAATTCAATGAAGTCAATATCTTAAATGAAAAAAAAAATTTTACAATCGCTTAAGTTTTACAATGTTTGTATTAACTTAGGAGTAAGTTTTATATTCTGATTCTAATTAAATAGTAAACAATTCCGTTGAAAAATAAAAAGAATAAATAAATAAAAAATACATTCAAAAATCTGCCGACAGTTCGAATCATTGATATTTTTCAATCAAATTCTAAAATTAAACAGGTAGGAAAAGTATCTGTTCGTGTTCTAGTAATGGACATGATTGATTAAAAAAAAAGGAATACCTACAGTAAACCTATCTTAATTCATTAGAAGCTTTCCTGCTTAGTCATGCATGATTTTACATTTAGATTTAACAATATCCCAGTATTAAGTGGAAATAAGTAATTAATGAACTGTCCATTGATCAATGTGGGGGTTAAGAAAATTTTCCATATTTTACGAAATTAGTCCCGAATAATTTAACTACTGTGTTTTCTTTTTATTTTATAACTAAGCAACGTGTACTATACAGTTGGCTTAAGCTACCTTTTAAATTATTTTATTGTTTAAAGCACAAAAGTATGATAAATTTGGTATCAACCGTTCGTTAAAGCAGGCCATCCTAATGTAATTGTGTATGGTGATTTTGCAATTTTTGAAATTCGACTGCAAAAATGCTATATTTTCGCTAATATGTAAATCAAGGTCATATCAATTTTTAAAATAACATTTCAAGCTGCCATTCTGTCATCTAATGATCATGCATAATAATGTCGTGAAAGTATGCCTTTTTTCGCATATTCCGTATTATTTTATTATTTCTATTAAATTTTGCTGATATTGAAAAGATAGATGGTTCATTCTTCAAATATCAAAAATTGTATTACCTATAATATATGTTCCGTATAAGTCGAATCGGGAATAGGGATCAAGAACTGGCATCAAACTGCAAGACATCGCGACAATGCTGCCGCAGTATTGGTCAGGCTAAGACCTATACCAGGTTGCAGGGGCTAATTAAGTAAGTATATATCTTCTAAAAAATTTTGCTCCTGAGAACATTTGAAAATTTCATAAATTTTTAATAGACGTTGTTGTAATTTTTAAAGGAACTTCCTGGCAGGAAAGCATACCTTGATCTTTTATTGATCTTGATGAAATATCGAATATATTTTATCGTGCTTGTAACGCCAAATTTGTGATCATGAACATTTTTTACATCATTAGAAATACATTATTTCATAATTTTTATTCTTTTAAAGATTTGTAATGCAACCTCTAGTTAAGAATCGTTATTCTTGTAATAGTCTCAACAATTAAACTTATGCATTCCATTTGAAAATTATGATTTCTTCTATATTTTAGGTACAAACCTTCAATACCTTGTTTTTTGTTGTTAAAAATACCTGTTGTTGATTGCCTTTTGAGAAAATTGCACTGTTCGCCTGTAAGCATTATCTCTGTTTTTTCTACTGTTTCTTTTTGAAGTTCCATCGTTTAACGGAATTAATTTTGTTGATTCCAACAGTAATAATGCAACACACGCAATTACATCTCCGTTATGCTTTGGTACGAAAGTTAACTCAACCATATTAGTATTTTTTGGACATATTCAATGTTCAATACAATTTTTGAAACATAAAATTTAAATTTTGAAAGATTAAGTTTTTGAATCAAATGTATTGAAGTTTGGCAACAATGGTGCACTTACTGCCACCGAGGTTAGAACTAGACTTTATTTGCAATGAAGTCATTAGCATTATTTGGGTGAAAGACCTTTTCTGAATCAATAGAACAGTACAAAATATGTCGCTTGATTAATTAATAAGAAACATTCGTTTATTCTGTATCGATTTTGTAATTTTTATTTACATCCTTCTGAAGGCCACATAGATATCTAATTTTTTGGTACGTACACTCAATACTGAAATTTCGTACAATTCAAATGTCAATAATGCATGATTTAGAATTAAACCCTCCAGGAACCATATAGGTATATTGAACACATGTTGATTCTATAATCATATCATCAATGAATAATGAAATTTGATATCGTAACAATATTGAAATCTCAGAGAGTTGTGGTTTACCTATGTATGCTAGAAACTTAATTTTCGTAAAATTTGAATGAAGTCCATTCATAATTTAGGTTTTCAGCTTCTATTGGGAACTCATAGCATTACTAGAGATCTCTGATTTTTTCCAATCATGCCCATTTTTGGTATGAACATTAATTATATTTATGTATCCTCAACACTGAAATTTTGTAAAATTAAAAGTTAACTATGGGTAATTCGCCATTAATGCCTGTATCTCTCAATATGCAAATTTAATAAAATATAAATAACAGATGTGGAAGTAAAAAATAAAAAATAAAACTCGAATCAGCTAACTGATCTAATTCTGAGAGCTTTTTGAACAAGTGTAATCCTCATTGCGATGATAGCAAAAAGCTATCTGGTCGAACGGTTTTCTGTTTGACATCCATGACGATGTTGACGTAGTCACACAATTTAGAATGCAGCGTAATATCAGTTCTGTAATATCGTTCAAA
>JXPQ01003955.1:2744-13640 GCA_001014675.1 Ephydra gracilis
TTATCGACTTTCAAAGCAATGTTGTTCTTGATTATTCAGTTGAACATCTTCATATGCGGTTTCGCTAAATATTTGGATTCAAACGGTTTGTTTTTGGATGCTCCGAAAATGTGTACTTTTGTGACAATGTGTTTTTGTTGGTGTCTTCTGCATTACGTCAATATGAAGAAAAGAAGTGTCAAAAAACATGTTGTAGCTGAACGAACATATCAAACCTGGTTTGCATGATTACTCACTTATTTACTCAATTGAGCACTACAACCTGGAACAGGTCTTGGCCTCAGCGACCGTGCGGCTCTATTCTTTGTGATGTCTTGCAGTTTGACGCCAGTTGCGGATCCTCATATTTTGACATCGCTTAGGCCCTGATCAGTCCAACGCAGGTTTGGCCTTCCCCTTCAGCGAGTACTGCCACTTGGATTGGAATCGAACACATTACGAGCTGATGCAGATTCATCCATACGAGCNNNNCGCTGAATTTTTATCCGTTTGAATATGTCAATACTGTCATTGATTTCATAAAGCTCGTAATTCCACCGGATTCGCCATCATATCTTCCGTAGGATTTTTCTCTCGAACTCACCCAGGGCTTGCTCATCAGATCTTATAAGCGTCCAAGCTTCACCACCATACATCAGGACGAGCATTATGAGCGACTTGTATAATTTGGTTTTCGCGTTCCGAGAGAAGGCTAGCAAGAGTAATCCTACGTTTGATTTCGTTTGCATTGTTAAGAACACATTTGTTTGGAATGCAATGATAGTTTTTTAAAGATAAGATTAATGTCTATCACAAACACAAGAAGAACTTGCATATTCACTTGGAGTCAGTGAGCGTGCAATTTCCCATCGTTTTAAAGCAATTAATACGAAAAGAAAGAAATTCGTTTCCGTATGTACAAAAGCGAAAAGATTTCGAAAGAATTCCTCCGACGACAAAAACGAAAGGGTCCATGACAATAATCCAAAGCAGCGGTCAAGCGGGGCATAACCCGGCAATGAGACCATGTATGATGCGGTGTATTGGGAGGTGCTTCAAGAAAACGAAGAGATTGCAGGAGTTTCTCCGTCAACAATTGATGAGCTTGAGCGGGGCATGGCCAGAGAAACACCCGAAATATTCAATTTCACGAAAATATATTTGAAAATTGTAATTCGCCACACATTTTACGGCACGCTTTCAAACTTACTTAGAAACCCTTAATTGGCCTACAACAGGCGATTTTCAATATTTCTCCGGTTGATGTTGTAAAAACGTGGAAATCATCTCACATAAAGGGCAAAACGCCAACACTTGTCAGAACGCCAGATACCCACAGCGCTGTTAGCAGCCGCTGCAATTAGTATTCACATCGAAACTGAGTTATTATACGCTAATGCATACATATTTTTAACCCATTTGCTTTTTACTGATTTCAAATTGTTCAAATTGTTTATCGTTAATTTAATTTTAAGTTCTTCTACAACTACTCTCCACCTATTCAGCAAATAATTATTACCAAATTTCAGTGTGAACAAGTGCAAAGCACTTGGCGACGACAAAGACTGTGCAGCTCATTTGCATAAGCATTGTTGCACACAGTGCCGGTGTGAGATTGACTGTTTATTGGTCGGGTTTGGTCGGAAGTTCTATGCCATTTAAGGTTGAAAAATTTTTTGTTTATAATTTTGCTTCCGTTTTTGTTCATGCGCAAGTTTATAATTTTCGCATGAATGTGTCCGTGTGTGCAAGTCGTCAGTTTTGCTGTTGTTGGGTTACTTCCCTTTCTTGTGTGTAACTGTCATTTGAAAATTGTGTCACGCATGTCACAATAGCCCATCAGTATGCGCACACTGTCACATTTATCATTTGCTAGTCTGCCAACATCGACGCAATTCAGCGCTAGCCAGTGAGTTTTTCACTTGAGCCAATTCAATCATAATCCAATGTGACTTAACTTTTTGGTTATTTTATGAACTTCAGTTTTTGCTTCATCAGTTTTTATTTTATTGTTTAATATTTCATAAATGTCCACTGACTTTCAATGGCATGCGGCATTGTTTGTTATTCAATTGCTTTTAATAGCTCTACACTGAATGACATGACATGCATTCAAGGGGTATTCCGCGAGTGCAAAGCATATAATGATGCAATCCCGAGAAATCTCGTTCTTATTTTCAAAATGTATTGGATTCCTGAAATGCTGTGCATAGAATTGTATTTTCATTATGTGCTAAACACGTATTTTAAATATAAATATATTTATAAAGCACCGTATATGTAACCCATTGTGATCTAGACAACCAACAAAATGACACATGGAATACTCGGTCATAACCGGCTACATAACACCCATCAGTCATTATTGGTGATAGCATTATTTTCAAGGCTTATAATTTCATTAGAAATACATACGCTCTATAAGTAAAGGGCAATACAAAAATTCCGTAACTTGCGATTGCTTCAATGGATTTCATGCATTTTGATGGATTCTATGGAAAGAGTTCAATGGGTAATTATTGACGGATTCCACGCAAACTCAAAAATTTTTACACACAACAGAAGTTGAAGCAATACCATATTTCAGTAGTTTCCCATGAAAAGTTTAACCCCTAAGCAGGGTTCTCAAATTTATTGAAAAATTTCGGTCAATTTTGACAATAATATGATGCTGAAAAAATAGTGAAGCGATATCCATATTCAACTGCATCCAATGGATGAGAAAAGCGTTTGAGAAGGTTTCAAAAATTTTCACCCATTTCACTCAATTCCGAGAGTATTCTAACGTCAGAACAGTGTTACAAAAAGAGTTTTGAATCTTGCTTTCGTTTTATTTCCTCAATGCGTAATTAAAGCCAAGTGATATCAGCTCTGATCAACAGTCAAATGGCAACCAATACGCAATGAAGGCGCCCACTGTTGCTTCCAAAATGAGGGCGTTCAGTTGTGTACCCGTTTTATGACTTGACGTGGCACGCATAGTCAATTTTTTAGCAAGTGTATATTGTTTTTATAACACCTAATACGATGGATCGTTGACCTACCAAAATAAAGCATCTCCAAAGAATTCGATAAAGCGATTTCCCTCCGTCCGTTAGTACATCTATCTGGGGTAAACGCATTGAACTGCGTTTACCGAAATTGAAATTGATTTCATCCATTAATATGCTTAAATAAGCCGAATTCAGATAGAATTCATAACTATTGACGAATTAGCTGTCTGAAAAATAGGGATTTTTAAATCAAATAATGAACAAGAAAACGCGTTTATTGTACTTAATGAATTCATCAAAAATTGAAGGTTGCCCGCAAAATGCCTGCATAATGATAAGGCAAATTTGCGCTTAATAATTTTGAATTTCTTACGAAAAAATGCAATTTTTTAATTGCTTGGGAGTTTCCATAATTTTGATGCAAATATGAGCGTGATCAGATGATATTCAACAACTTTGTGGCAAAACTTTGGAATTGCCTACCAAATTCGTCACAAATATCAACAGTTGCCAATAAAATTTGAAAACAAGAACGTGTTAATCCCATAAGCAGCAATGGGCATCACTGTACTAAATTGAGGGGAATTCCCAGCACAAAAATGTTACTTTAAAAACTGCATTAAGGCAGGTAAATCAAGGAATACCATAAGGAAATATGAAAAACCCGAACATCTTTCAAAACTCAAAACCATTTTAATGCCGATATTATAAATTGAAAAATAATCGACATGATCGCAAAAAGTGTAGTCCTGTAATTCCTAAAATATACTTAAGTCACATTACTGACTTATTTGTCTATTTTACTTGCCTTAATTAATGAACGATGGGATTTATAAGGCTTTTGATTAAAACGATAAATGACTCTAATCGGTTGTGGGTGATTGTTACGTCTATCTTGTTGGTAGTCATCTTATTCCAAATTTAATGGTAACAATTCGGCTATGCCAACGAAAATCGGCAAAATAACTGATTAACTCTTAATAACTCTTGGTCATGTTCTATGGCTACAAAGCACATAATGACAATAGCACTAGAACAAGGGGAAACTGGACCAAATCGTTTTTAAAAGTATTGCGATTACGGTTATTTCCCATCCCCCTTAAAATATAAGCAATGCTTCGAATGGATCTAGCAAACTTTTTGAAGAACTGCCGAAATCGTCTTTTAAGAGAGATAGCTATAAGAAGTATTTTTGATTTTATTAAATTATTGAGATTTATTTTTTACGTAACACTTAAGCATTGCTCGTTGACCTGCTAAGAGCAAACTCAATGTGAAACAGTTTGTGGTGAACCTATGTTATGATGGTATTATAGCGATCCAGTCAAAGAAAACATTACATAAGGTCGGAAGCTTGAATGGATCAAATCGCATATGGTGAAATATTGAAATTGCGTGAACTCTAAAAGCATTTGCTAATATTTGATAACTCAGCTGAGCTTGAATTTGTTGCTAGCGGTCCTTAATTATTTGATTTGAATTAATTATTTTGGTTATAATTATATATTTTATCCACAAACCGAAATTTCAAGAGAACGTGTAAGTTATTATACAATTTTCAAAAACATTCTTGCTGCTTTTGTAATTATTTTATAAATGTAATACCAAGGAAAAATTGGCAAGAATGCGCAAATCAACCCGGTGGCCTTCACTTATACTATTGCAGCTTCGCACATTGGCCACAGAGTTCATTAGCCAAAGAACGGTCGGAAGAAATGTTAACGGTTCTATGCGATTATTGCCCACACCTTGTGTCAACATCTTGTCTTGCGTTTTTCTTGGCAGCTTTTTGTCACACATTTTTTATTTGCTATTGGTTTTTGCTACTGCTTGACTGTCACCACCTCAGTGCTAATCATCATTAATCGACAAAACTTAACGCTACATTTTTTCCAATGTCCGCTGCTGATAATTGCGCAAAGAAGTAGCAGCCGCGCAATGAAACGAAAAAATGTCTGCAGTAGGAAACTAACATCAAAAGCTTGAGCGCGGATTATAGTTAAATGAAGGAGAAAAAAAATGCAATTTTCCCATGCTCTTGAATTTCTTTAATCAAGTGTCGGAGCCACGGTTTAGTGGAAGTTGCATGCGTTACTCATTCACAATTCCCAAGTTGACTAATTTACCAATGGAAATTCTAAAATTTTTTCAAAGCGTCATTATGTCGATGCCAATGACACAAGAGTTGACGTTGACGGCTGGCCATGGCGCGATAATCAGTTTGAGACAATTCTCAATTGTTACGCATTAGCGGCCCACTTGGCACGCGGTCTTGGATTCGTCAATCATTTCCATTACGACGATCCTTAACTGTTCTAATTAGCGTAGTCCTGCTTTGACGAGCACCACTGTGTCACATGCCATGCTCTTAATGTGCACTCGGCAAATCTCAGAAGACTACATGCAGCACAGTCAGTCAGCCAGCGCCAACTCCACAACAACAAACAAACCATGCTAAATGTGGCGTGACTGTTGTAGCGAGTACAATGAAAAAATTATATATGTTCCTTTTTTTTTTAAATTGGTTGTATACCCATCAATCAGAGATGAGAGGTAATATGGATGTGTCTTAAAATTGAAATTAGCCTTTCCAGATAAAGCTGTTCTAGAGAGACATACAAAGAAGCACACAAAATGTTTATTAATGAAAATACAATGAAGTTATCAATTGGATTGTCCGTTCACGCGTTTGTTAATGCGTTCATTCGAGCCAATTGAGATTGGAAAAATGTAACAAGACTTTGGAACCTCATATCGAACTTTTTCCTTTGATAGAACTGAAATGATTAGAGTTAGAACTTGGTATTGAGGTTTACATCATTAACCCATTTAAGGTACTTCCGAAGCGCGGCGCTATCTTTCTTGCAGATTTATTACTTCCAAATACTAATATTAATCTAGTAGCAAACGAACGTAAAGGGCAACTATAATATGTTGTAGGTATTGAAACTGAACAGTCCTGCTATGACCTTGCACCTTTACTACCAATTTTGTGCCTCTAGCATTGAGTCGATTTATGTAACATGGTCCAGTTAAAGCCATCCTTAACTGTGACTGCACCCACTCGGTCAGGAAACTTACTCTTTAAGATATAGTATGGTTCTAGATCTATGGATCTCGTTGAGCTGGGCAGAAGGATATTACTTCATAAGATTATGTCAATATCATTAGAATTGCATCCGCAATCGTAAGAAAATTTTTCACGTTTAAATTCCTATGTTAAAAGCCAAAAAGGAAGGTATTTGTATAAAAGTTTGAAAGGTAACATAGAATAAAAAAATTTTTCTTAAAAACTCGCTTAAACCTACTTCGTTGGCGTTAAACTACTTTTCAGCAAGTATTGTTTTGAGGTTTGAAAAATAGATGGATGCGGGAGCACTTCGTGACACAATTCAAGTAAAAGTGCCATCGTTTTCATTGATTTGCGGTACGGTTAATTATGTTCACCAATAATATAATGAAATTCAGTATGGAGTGAATATAAATACCATCAATGGATGTATGAAAAAAAAGTTTGATTAGATGAAAAGCTGAGGTACCCCTAGTACATCTATGTGGTCTCAATAGAGGCTTTAATGCTGAATTATGCACTGCTATCTTTAAAATTTAAGGAAATTTCAGTATTGCGGGAACATATATATAATCAATAGGTGCAACAAAAACGAGCTTGATTCAATGAAAAGTTGAGGTTCCTCCCGTACAGTTATATGGGCTCAATAGAGGCCTTAATTGAATTAGAATTTCCGTTTTAATTCGACGAAATTTCAGTTTTCAGCAAATATGAGCGTAACGAATGTGTGTACCAAACATGGGATTGATGGTGTGTAGTTCCATTGAAATCACACACCTGTGTGTTCCAAAAAAATTCGCCATTTACAAAATCAATTCAGATTAATTTAAGGCGCTGTGCTCAAGCCTATCTTTTTACTGATTTTTGTTTTTGTTTTTTGAAGGAGCTATATTATTTTGAAATTAATTACCTAAACAACACAGTTTCAGGCACATGCGTGGCGTTCTTTCGAAGTGCAAAGAGGTAAAAAAGTATAAACAGTTCTTTTTTATGAAAACCGAATACAAGTAGGTTTGGAATTATGAATTTTACAAAACCATGCCAAATGCAGTATTACTTCTAATAGCTGTCATTTTCGAATGTTATAAATGAACAAATTTAAAAACTCGGAAAATATTACTCCAGGCAAAATTTATCACTTCAAAAGTTTGCATTTTGGCAATCCTCAAAATCTTTAGTTAAAGGCATATTACAACATACATTCTAATTAAATCATTCAACTAGAGTATACGACGATAATTTTGTAAAAATTAACTTTCTGCTGTTGAACATGGGTGATGATCAACGAATTAATTTTTAAGGAATTGCATATTGGAGCAAGGTGAAATGCTAAAAGGCGCCTTGTTTGCAAAACTAAAGCTATCAATATAAACAGATGAGCGTAGATATCCAACAAAAACGAGAAACATAAAATAAATGAAATTTAACGCGATCCAGTAGTTTTGCAAGACGTACTTTGCATATCAATGGCGAGGATATGTTCTTTTTGTAAGAGACATGATTTCGCCGTAGTTTCAGTCACTTTTCTAAGGCTGCTGTTCTGACATTGCAAAACGACATACCCTCGCGCTAAAAATTTAAAAATTGAAATAATATTTTTCAACGCGGCGATAGTCTTTAGTACAATGGCGCAATTAAGTCGGTAAAAGTAAAGCGGTCATCAGATCATATCACTATTTGAGAACGATAAATTTGCATGTCCTGCATTATATTTCAACTCAGTATGGCTCTTGTGGAAACATTAATTTTTGAAATTACTATAAAGGCAAAAAATGACCATAAAAATATTCTCCAAGAAGGCTCTTATGGCATTTTTATCACTTTTACAGAGGACCAGCCACAAAAGTTCGGCCCAGTGCATGAAATCTTCATTTCATTGGCCGTTGACAAATTTTGTTGGTAAGTTTGTTATTGTTCTATTTGGTAGATTTCGATGGCCTGACGTATGCGTACGAAGAGAAACAAAGCCAAACTGCTATGTCAATGTACACTAACAATAGCTTGCGTATGTGATCACCATTTGAGCTCGGCTTAGGTATTGGAATTGGTCCGTACTGGCGCGCTGACGCTTTTGACGATTATTCTTCATATTTTTGCTTTGCTGTTGTTGTGATTCTGCTTAAAACATTTCACCATTGGCATTCTTGCTTAAACAAACACAATTTACCACTTTTCTTCAAAGCATTTTGTTTGTTTTAAATAAGAAACTTGCGGTACTTTAAGTTGATAATTTATGGGAATCTTTTGAAATGCTAAAACGCGATAATGCTTTGTTGAAGGACACGCGCTACTTTTGGTCATGAGTAATTGTTTATTTAAATTTCATTAATTTGTCTATCTGAATTTTTTATTTTATTTTTTTTTTTGCTATATTCTTATTGAAATATTGAGGTGAGAGTGCTAAGAGTTTTTATATTAATCAATCTACGATAGCAAGCAATATTTATTTTACACGTCGCCTATGAAATAAGCAATCTGTATATTAGTTTTGGTGATATGTTGGCAACATCCAGCACGAGCGTTCGGAGACCACTCAATATGTATGCCGATATGATCACCATATGCAGAGACAATGGAAAAGAACTCGAGCTTAATTGACGAAATTTGGTATACGAATTCATCGGAAAAGTTTTAGATCAAAGTTCGCAATTAGTTACAAGTCGACCATTATTTCGTGTAAATACACTCCACCCATCTACTCAAAATTAAGGTCGGAACTCTACTGCAGCGATAATAATGAAATTACGTATTTTTACATTTAATCATGACTTTTAATCATGTTTTAAGAATAGACCTTAAAAAAGTCAAGTACACCTATTTGGTCCCAATTGAGGCATTGATACAGAATTAACCAAAGTAATAAATTATTTAAAATATAAGAAATGTCAGTTTTTGTGATACAAGTAGAGGATTTAATGTGAACTACACTGTAATTTTTACAATTTTCTGAGATTGCAATATTGACAACACAAATATAATAATAATTTCTACCAACATGTACAGAATAATTTAAACTGATGTGTTTTTTCTTATTTAATTTTCAATTATTTTACTGTCGGCATAACCTGGCTATAAATTTTACAGTATGTAATGCTACGTTATTTTACTAGGGATCAAAGATAATAAAATAAATAAAAATTAATAAGGTTAAATTCTTGTTCCGAGATTTAAAGACGTCTTCACTGAAATTAGCATAATATATATTAGTTTGGGCACTCGTTTATAACACCCAGACCCAGAGTCCGTGGACCTATCAAAATATTTTCCGATATGTCATGTTAAAAATTAGATTAACAAAATTCGGTGCACGCATACCATGGAAAAATTTGATATTCAAGTTTCGGGGTCCTACAGTACATCTTATTATTCAAATCCGTCAGAATTGCTATTTTTCGAAAATTAAGAAATTTATCGCAAAACAAAGGGTTCTAAACGTGTTTTAAAAATGAACATGTTGAATAGAGATCAGAGGTAGATTCAGTACACCTTCAAAGATCCAAAAGCTCTCTGCATAATTACCTACAATTTCTATTTATTAAAATTTCAGTATTAAATGAACATAAGCATAATTAATGATTTTTTAAGTATATGTAAATGCACCAATAAAGAAATAAATGATGCATATGTAAAATGAAATGGGCTTGATTGGCTGAAAGTCATAGTCACCTCCATTACGTCAATGTAGAAACAATGGGGCCTTAAATGTTCTATTACGCATAGTTGGTTCTTAAATTCTATGAAATTTCATTGCTCTGTGACCATAAATAACGTCATTAGTTGTACCAAAAATGGTCTTGATTGTATGCAAATCGGAGGTACCTCCAGTTCGGCAGCGTGATCTCAGTAGAAGTTTTCCTGCTGAATTAGGCACAGTCAAATTTTTTTTTTTTTTTACTGATTTCAGTGTAAATGCACATTGGTATAACTAATGTGCACTCCAAAAATAAGCAAAACAGGGATTTAATAAATTATCGGTTATCAAGGCAATCAATAGTGAATTATTTAAGTTAATAAATAAAATAACTTAAATAAATAAAATCATTATTTGTACCAAAAATGGTCTTGATTGTATGCAAATCAGATTGTTGTGTCTTATTTATTTATTTTTGTTTTTTTTTTTTTTATCGATTTGATATCTGTAGTTTGTATCTCAAGTTATATGGAAAGCATTTACAAACTTGTGACTGCAAACACCGTGCACATGTAACCAAATATTTAACAATCAACGCACTATGCCACCGTTGCATCGTTCCTTAATATATTGTCATTTCTTATATACTTAGGATAATGAAACAACTAACATATTTGTCAAATTCCATTTACCACTTTTTTTAATATCTACTTACATATTTGGTATAAAACCAAAAACTTAAACGGTATGGGTCGAAAACGATCCGGCAGGCCAGCATACAAGGTATTCTCAATAAATAAATTATACTCCATAACGGAGACATGTACCAAACCAAATATCAACAAAATCTGACTATAGTAATTTAACAAATAAAGTTTGGTTTGCAAGGAATAATTACTGTAATGTGCACAAAGTTATATTAAGCATGCGTAGCATAGGAAATAACAAATGAAATTAATGGCAAGAAAATTGGCAATTATGACGAACAAAGCTGTTGAACTATGAAAGAGTATAATATAGAATGCTAACCAAATAAATGAGCTGATCAAATTGTTTAAAAGACGAGTAAAACCATTCAGGTGCAGAAACCCAGGCGAAGAGGTTGTTATATGGAATTAACAAGAAGCAATGGAAAACACATATTTTTTAACTGAATTGGAATGAATGAAGCGGAGCGATTAGCCGTGAGATATGAACCCTAGAATGCAATTGCATGATTTGTT
>JXPQ01003960.1:2464-15771 GCA_001014675.1 Ephydra gracilis
TTTTTTTTTTTTGCACAATTAACATTAATATTATTAGGGGCGACCGATAAATATAATTTGCACATTGTTTGCCATAGATAATTGTTTAAATTTATATTAATTTTTTATTATAGCCGCCGTTTGCATAAAATTAATGTCTACTTAAATGCTTATTTTCACATAATTAAATGCAATTCTTTGTTGTTTTCAATTTTTATTGCTAACGTGTGTTCATTTTGGGTTTAATTCCCAATAATTCCAAATTTTGTCATTTTGTTGTTGTTTGCAGATGCTTAAAAATAACTGGTTTGAATGCCCCCATATGAACATGAATGTTGACCACAGCATGAAAGCAACAACGTTGGCCAAAGACAATGCACAACAACAAAAGCAGTAGTGCTTAGCCGAATGCTGCCATAGTGCTGCAAACTTAATTGCAAGCAGAAGCCAAGCATGTTATGGCACTCGCAAACAACTCTTAGGCCGGCAAAATAATTAACTGCGTTAAATAACTATTTTGCAATTCATTTAAATTCGAACTATTGCTGTTTAAAATGAATAATAAGCATCTTGTGAAGGAAGCAATTAAATGCACACACAGTGGCAACGCCGAAGTTGGTAATTTCAAGAAATAAGATGTACACACTTTAATTGTTTTGAAAACCATTTCTTAAAGCACAAAAATGCGAAGTATTATTAGCAGGCATGCACTTTAGTAATATTACTTAAAAAAACACATTAATGGCGTATAAATTTATAATTTTACTTCATTGCTACAGCAACAAATACAAAATCACTATGAAACTGATATAAAATAAGAAACTTTATTGCTGCGCTCTTTGCTTGTATTTAGGTTTACTTTACTTTACATTAAAGCATTTCTATATAATTTCATATAATTTTCACGTTATTTGAATAAATTTAAACATCTTCGAAGGAGCACTAACCACAAAACGCTGAACAGCACGAACAATAACAAAAAATTATGAGAATACCCGCTACGACCAAAGAACTCACGCCAGCAACATATTGCAGATCACTGAATGTATTTTCTTACAATAACAAGAAGCCAACAACTTATATAAAAGATCTAGGAGCGTTGTAAATAATCAGCCTGCAGCCAACAAACAAGCAATACATAAATGCAAAAACAAAATAAACAGTTTGTTGCTTCGGCTTTGCAAAAGCAATAACAAGCACATGCTATTCAAAGCGAGCAAGAAAAACAAATACATATACCTGCTGTATGTGAGCGGCAAGGCAAATTGCTTTGCTGAGCACAAGCAGCGATCGACGCGCTCAAATAATGCTGCCAGACTAGCTTAATTAAAGGCACTTGCAGTAGCCCAAAAAACAGCTTGAAAGGCATAGGCGTTTTCTTTATACCAGCGAATATTCAACAATACTGTAATTAACAAATAACATGAAGTACTTCAAGAAACTTTATAAATTTGGAAGTGAAAAACTGCTGAAAATACTACTTCTTNTGAAACTTTATAAATTTTATAAAGAAGTGAAAAACTGCTGAAAATACTACTTCTTCCACCACAACAATAATAAATAATAATGTGCTTGTGTTGATTCAAAAAATTACTGCATAACTTGAATTCATTGCTTTGCTTAAACAAAAGATTGCTTTGAAAGAGAAATACACCAATAACTTGCAAGTAAAAGATAAAAACGGTCCAGTGCATTGATTTTTTTTAGAAATTGTAATTTCTTGTTTTTTTTTTTGTTTTTTGTTTTTTTTTTNCGTGCATTGATTTTTTTTTTAAATTGACATTTCTTGTTTTTTTTATGTTTTTTTTTTTGTTAAATATGCAACTAGTTGATGTGTATAGCTGCTTAAAAACTTGAATTGAACGTAAATACTCGCAAAAATCAGTCAAAAAAATATTAAAAATTGAGAATAGTTGATAGAAAAATATGGAATATGGTAGCCTTAACATTGAAATTCCTTAGCAAGCAAACTGTCTAAAAGTATGCAATTGTGCTGGCAAGCCTATACACGAAAATGAAGACAGACAAAATTCAAATAATTCAATTACAGTTGTGAGCAAATTGTTATTACACTTTTATGATTCATTAATGATATAACATGCATTCCAAGCTGAGTATTACCAGAAAATTAATGAACTGCTTAAATCCACTCAAGCTTCGCTGAAATGAAGGCGAAAATTTTTGCATTTCTTAATTATTAATATTTTAATTAATTTTTTAGCTAAACAACACGGGTGGTTAAATGAAAAATTTGTACATTTATTGTAGAATGTTACAAAAACTGTGGCAAATATTAACAGCAGAAACTTTTTTATTTGGGAAGCATTTATGACGATAATTTTTTCTGCTCTCATAGATAAAAATATAGAAATTTTTTTTACAACTATTTTAATGATTTTTCTGCAAATAATTTATTTCATTAGCTATTCTCCATCACTAACGTTGCATTATGAAAAGGCATTGAGAAATTGCGTTCTTATAAATTTATTAATGAATATTGGCATTAGTTGTTAAAACATAGAAAGTCATTGAAGGTAATGAATGATATTAGAAATTCCATAATGTATTAATATTTACAAGCTTAATTGGCCATTACAGCCTGGTACTGATCAAGGACTACGTTATTAGTCTTCCTGATGCGTTGCAGCTTGGCGGACGTAGTACATGCCTAGCGATTTAACATTGTGCAACATCTGATGAGTCCAATGCAAGATCGGTCTTGCATGCTTCTTCAATAAATCTGGAAAGTACAGCATCAGTCTCATGGTTACATCGGCTAAATGCCCACAGCATTCGCAAATGCCACGTAGATTATTAGAAAATGGTGCCACTCTGTTCCAAAACCGCATTGCTGATGATTTTGTCAACCAAAGACAGAATTGATGGCTAATAGTTAATCTCCGTTCGGAGACTTAAAAAAAAGCTCGATTGTCAAAAAGGCAATACATGTAGAAATTTGTATGAAAATTTGTGTGATGGTAGATTTCCCTCGCTTGGCGCACGTATTTTCCTTGACCAAATCGATAGCAATGGCCGCTTGCTTATGCCCAAGTGGAAAAAATGGTATTGTTTGTATAGCAAAAGCTGTTGTTGCTGAGAACATTTTTTTGACGCAGTTGTCTGCCCCATCGCTCTGCGTTGTTGAAATACTCCTTCGAAAAGCTTCGTTTACTTTTGAAATCTGGTTCTCTTAAAAAAAAAACTCATTCTTGAAACCTTCAATTAAACGTTGAATTTGTTGCAAGAATTTTCGAGTCTCATTTTTCACTTTCCACTCACTGTCTGTTCATAAACTAATGTACTTTGCATCAAAAGATTCACTTCCCTTCTTTCCTTCTAAACGGAACGTTTGAAGGCCGAACTCAACGTGACCTTGTGTGCTGCATTTTGCAAGTAGATTCCATGTTTTGATGTGGCAAATAAATTCCATTAAAAACCACTTACGAATTAATTTATTAGAATCACGTTGNCGCTGCATTCTGCAAGTAGATTCCATGTTTTGATGTGCCAAATAAATTTCATTAAAAATCACTTACGAATTAATTTATTAGAATCACGTTGAGGTTTCACAGCCTTTAAAGCTACGTGCAGCATAAGTAACTTGAATGAGTGGATGTGGCATTAATTTTTCCCCCTAGCTCTACTACTCCAAACTCTTTGNACGGTTTCACAGCCTTTAAAGCTACGTGCAGCTTAAGTAACTTGAATGAGCGGATGTGGCATTCATTTTTCCCCCTAGCTGAACTACTCCAAACTTTTTGTTATGGTTTGCATTTCGAAATTTGTTCANTGTTATGATTTGCATTTCGAAATTTGTTCATTTCGATTTAATTTTCGATGAAATTTGGAATTTATGCGACTCTGTCTTAATCTTCAAGCCTAATCAGAACTTATGATATTAAATGTCCACATTCACTTAAAGAGAACTGGTTTTAAAATCGTAAAACACGGGGAACACATGCCTCTAGAGAAGCAAAAGCAGATTTTTGATTTGCAATTCAGCAGCTCCCTTGCCTACAGTAAAATTACATGTTAATGCGCAACAATAAGCAATGTAGCAACAAAATTTATGTCACAAAAAAAGAAAAAAAAATTGCACTCAATACGGTGCCATCAATTTGCTCGCAACTGTACTTGCCCATTGCGCCTTCATCTGCAATTGTTCACTGCATGTAACAATAAAAACAAACATTTTGAACAAAATGCTGCACTCGTGCTTGCTCATAATAATTCCCAGACAGGGAGAAGCAAGACTAATGTTTCCTGCAATAGCTTCACGCGACTTTTTACAATGGAATGCCATATTGCCAAGCGCCAACACCGTTCCTGCGAGCATGCTAATGCACATTGCAAATCACGACTGCACTTGTGCATAGCTGCGCAGCAAATACACAAGCTTGCGCTTGAATGTGTAGAAATATGCATAATGTCGCCAACCAGCCATTGACGACAATTTGCTGCCCCAACAGCTTGGCAGGTAACTTATCTGCTAGCGCTGTGCTCGCAAGGCCAAACCAATTTCACTAACACAATTGCACGCTCGGTGAGCATAAAAAAATGCACAAGTTTCGCATATATTTTTCAATTGTGTTTAAATTGTTGTCATGAGGTATTTTTCGAGTAGACAGCCTTTTGTCTGATTTCTTGCACATGCACTGGGTTGGCCAAAAATATTCCATTGCCAGCATAGCAGCCTAATAATAAATCATGGCAATTGTTTAATGATGGCATATTAAAACGCATTTAAGTGCATTAAATGCAATAAATGCATTTTAATTTAATTGCAAAATAATATTTATGTGACTGGAAACAAAATTTTTAATGCTTTTACGCTGATTTATGCAGCGCACAGCATTCGTGCTGCCAGCTGTTGTGCTAATGCGAGTGCTGCAATAAAAAGCCTACCGATTACAGGCATACAAGCTCATATGCGGATTATTAAAAATATAATTAATTAAGCGAAAAATTAATAAATGCATAACTGACAGCCAACGTTAGTTGTTTTGGATTTTTTAAAGCACAGCTGCAGGCTGCTTTTTTTATGCGCAGTCTGGCAGCACGACGGCCAGCTATTAAATTACATAGCGCGTAATTCGCTATTAAAACTTTAATTTCGCGCGTTTTATTTGATAGTTTTAATTATATATTTCGGCAATTACGTGGTAGCATAATACCAAAGTGCTTGATTAGTGTTTTAAAGTGTGGAGAGCACATCTTCTGCACCCATTGGGCGTTCTGGACAGAGCAACTGCGTAGTCGCTGCAGTGCCGGCAATTGTGCGGCCAACATTTGTGTGCTTTATTTGTGGCATAGTGCTAATTTAATGATTACACTCGTGCATTAATTGATGGCAAAAAGCAAGGCTTGCAGGCAAATGAATTTTCTTATTTGGGTAACAAGTTACGCAAAGCGCTAGCCAAATGGCTGCTTGCCAGCTAAAGTGAACGCATGCGGTACTCTGCAGGTGCAGTACGAGAGTTGTGAATAAAACGCAGCTACTTTTATGACAGGAAATTATCGGCAAGCGAAGGTATTCGAGCACTGAGCGGCAGACCAGTTTCGCCACTTATTTGCAGGATCAGACAAACACCAATGGAAAGCCTGTTGACGAGCAAAGTCTGATATCGTCTACAACTCTTTTTGCTGAAGCGTGCATATACAAAGTGAAGTGATTACAACAACATTATGCTAAATACCTACACAGTGCTTACTTAACTCGGCTCATCGCACAGCATCATCCCGCTAAGCGGAATGGTAAATTCATGACGAAGAGCACGCCTTTCATTTCAAAATGTCAGACCACTGCTTGCACCTACGCAGCTGACTGCCTTTAATACCGCTCCGCCAAATTACTTGGACGCAGCACAATGGCTGGTAAATGAATTGGAGTGGCTAAGCGCCTTTCAAAATATCAAAATCTGCTTTCCATTGATTTCTAAGCGGCAGTCATTGAGCACGCATTGCACATACAGATTTTCAACGTATCGCGCCTGTTTTAAATGCACCGTTAATGTATTAAAAGCGACAGAACTGCTTTGCGCTCAGTACCAAAAAAAAAGTAATAAACGGCAGATCTCAAAAGGACTGACAAATATATGAAGTGGATTGCTCACAACTATTCAGTAAATATGTGCTTTGACGCATGGCTGAGTCCCATCAGTTGCTTTATCAGAACACCAAACGCGTGCCGGAATCGCACGCAAACTCGGCGCGTCAATCAATTGGCCTTTTTTTTGAGTGGAAGTCTAATTACTTTTTCGAAGTACTTCAAAATAGCTGCGCTACATTAGCTCAACACTTTTTGCCTTTAATTGCGCCACCAGTTTAAAAGCTCCAAAAAAATTATTACTACGCAATCCNGTACGCAATCCAAAAATGCTGGTTGCCTCATAAAAAGGAGCGCTTCTTACTACTNCTACGCAATCCAAAAACGCTGATTGCCTCATAAAAAGGAGCGCTTCTTACTACTCAGCGACTGCAACTGCAAGTTCAACTTATTCCCAAGAAAATCACCACAAAACTCAAGACAGGAAATTAATGAGCTCATCGCAAAAATTAAAATTGTAAAATCTCATCCGTTGGCCGCATGAGCCGGTGTGCTCATTGCTAGAATTTTTTTTTTGGTATTATTGGCAAACTACAGCAGCTGAGTAATTGCTTCAGCAAATGGCGTGAAACGCAGTGGAAAGATCAAACTTTAAAACTACTGCTCTTGCGTGCCAAGATGTTGTCACTGAGCAGCTGCAACAACACTGCCTGAACCATGTAAGCCACGCGCTATTCATACCACACATCATCAAGTACATGAGATGTGCATAGACAAAACAAATTTGATACCCAGGCATGCTTAACGATGTCATATTCACTTAATTTCTTGAAGCATTGTGTATATTTATAATATATAAATCTGCTAACTTCGCCCGCTAAACACAGCGTGCTGCAAGCAATCTTGCCGCCTAAGCGCACAAAGCAGCTAAGCACTGAGTATGCAACAAGTAAGTTTACGTGTACACCAAAACAAAGGCCTTACTAATTCCAATTCTTTCAGCGCAATTCATGTCACTACATGGCTCTCATGACACTCTCAGCTGGTAGTATGACAAGTCCGTGTGTTGTTTACTTAAAAAGCCTCGCCTCGACTGCAGCGCTTACTTGCGTGTGTAGTGCAAATGAATTCAACTCAATTGATTGCAAGCTCACGTTTAACTACGCCGGAAGAATGCAACACGATAGCGCCTTGCGGAAGTAGCTGCTACCTCAATGCGGTAAGTTGCACCTTATATTTCATGCCACAAGCTCAAGGTCAAATAATGCCTTCGTACTGATAACTGCAAGCATGTGTCCATGGCAGCGCTAGCCGCCAAATTAAATGCTTAATTGCTTGCTGTAAGCAGCCAGCTGCTGTGCCAATGCAAACAAACACAAAAACTGACTGTACTGTACAAAAACAAAAAAATACTAAAAATCAAAGAGCAAATTCTGCAACGTTAAGCAAACAATGGTCCGAGTACGTACAGCAGGTCAATGTTTTTTCAGCGCTTAGATGCTATTGCTTTGCATTGTATGTATGTATGAGTGTGTGTGTGTATGTGTGTGTATTTCATGTGTAGCAACGTGGTAAATTAAGCTGTCATTAAGGACTTAATTAAAATCCATTGTTGAAAGTCAACATAGTATGGCAAATTTGTTGGCTCGCTTCCCAGCAGCTTGCCTGTTTGTCTTCGCCATTGCCCATTGTTTTGAAAAAAAAAAAATAAATATATCTTCACATACTTTNTGCCTGTTTGTCTGCGCCATTGCCCATTGTTTTGAAAAAAAAAATAAATATATCTTCACATACTTTTTGGGGCAAAACGTTTGGGTTTCTTTATTGACAATTTTGCACGATTCTCGAAGAATGACAAAAAGTATGCGCAGCATACATACGCATGCATACAAGCACACATACTTCACAAAGGAAACGTGTCGCAAAAAAGAAAATTAAAATGACTTGCGTCATGCCGGCGTGTGGCAAAGAAAATGTTGCACAAAGTTAATGTCATAATTACAATTAAAAACGTGGCATCCTGTATGCATGTTATTAGCATAGCAAGCCAGGCAGACATGGCCAACACACACAGATGCACATAGTAAGCTAAGCGACAAGGCGGCAGACAGCACTCACTTCGAAGTACTCTGGTAAAAGCGACAAATTAAAATTACAACAACAATAGCTATAGCAGTTTTTAAATGAAATAATGCGTTGCACGTTTGAGTAGCATGAGCAGTGTGACACACACTCACACACAGACACGTCCTCCGTGCTGCACTAGCTGTGTAGCAGCACTGACAATCAAACGCTGCATTACCAGCAGCACAACAAAATTTCTGTTGGTATAGCTGCGATTAAGCAAAAACAACAATAACAACAACTAGCAAGAGCACAGCCATTTCGACAGGAAGCAGCAGCTAAATTGTAGACGTGCCGCTTATGTTTTCTGCTGGTGGCGTGTGTTATAGTTCGTGTGCTTGTGCGTGTGATTTGCCTAAAAGTGTCTACAATGTTGCAATTATCCACAACAGACGTCGTTGGCAGCAACAACTGCGGCTTGAGCGCAATAAAAGAAATAAAAGCAGGCAACAGCAAGCAGCATTTTATTGCTGCAACAGCAGCATGTTTTGCCGATTGTGCCACGTTTTCTGAATTTTAATAAAAAGCCACTAAAATGTGCCTTATTTGTTGACTAACTGTCGTGTAGTGAAGCCAAGGCACTTGCATAATTTCAATTCAGAGCGCGGTCTAGAGTTGACAAAGATGTTGCGTGTGGAAATTGTACCTCCACGGCAAAGCGATTTGTAAGTCTGATAGGCTTAGAGGCACATAACTAGCAGAACCAGCAAATGCTGCCTAATGTGTGCTTGTGCTGTTGCCGGCACAGTCCCCAACTGTGTGCGTTTGCTTAGCTGCTTTCCGTTTTAATTAAAGTTTGTCATAAGTTCATCGAAGCAAATAGATTGTTTGCGGCTTATTTTTTGTGCCGCCTGACTCACCGCATAGTTTCTATTGCAAACATATTCCCGCACACTCATTATTTTGCTGCCTGCAATAAGGTACAAAAAAGGGAACCTAAGAAGCAGTTAAGCAACCAAAAAACCACTTCATATCTACTTGAAGCAGCTCAATAGCAATTTCTTTATTGCCATGTTCCCTCTGCCATACGAGGCACGAGCTGTTCCGCTTTATTCTCACTTCCTGCAATATTTCTATTTGATTACATTGTTGCCATTTCTCTTCTCTCAGCTTATAGATTAAAAAATCCGAAAAACGATATCTCTTGCAAATAATAAAAATACTCAAATTATTCGCCGATTGTCTATTGCATTTTTACTTCTCACGCGCACTTTTTTCTACTCTTTCTTTGTTTACATTGTTTCACTGTGTTCATCTCTCAAAGAATTTGGATTAAGCTTCTTTACCTTCACACTGTTTCTCTTTGATTCTTTGTCATTCAGTATTTTTCCCTTTGTCGCATTTGGCTTTAAAAGCCTGTTACGCAGTNCATTAAGCTTCTTTACCTTCACCTTGTTTCTCTTTGATTCTTTGTTATTCAGTATTTTTCTTTGCTTCGCATTTGGCTTTAAAAGCCTGTTACGCAGTTGTAATTCTTAAAAATTTATCGCATTAATCTTTTCNTTGTAATTCTTAAAAATTTATCGCCTTAATCTTTTCCAAACGCAGAATTTCTTAAAATATTTAACTGCATGCCACAGTTTCAATCTCTGTCTTCCGCTATCTCGTTTTCTATTGGTTCTTTTCCTCTTCTTCTCTAGTGCTATTCCAACTCTCAATCTCATGTATCTTTTTTCTCTTTCTCCTACTCCGTTTTTCCTTGCTTTTTTCGCACTGTTTCATATTATGTACACCTTTTGGCTTCCACTAATTAATNGTCTTTTTTCTCTTTCTCCTACTCCGTTTTTCTTTGCTTTTTTCGCACTGTTTATGTACACCTTTTGGCTTCCACTAATTAATCTTTCTCTCGCACAATATTTCTCTCCGTATTTTTTTTTTTTTTTATAAAATTGTTGCCTTTTTAAATTAATCTTTCGCCCTGTATTTAACACACACTCTCTCTGCCAGCCGCGCATATTTGCATTCACACTTATATGTTTTGTCTCTCTTTCGCACACTTATTTTATTTAATCAAATTCTTATTCCCTGTCTTGGCTCAGCTATCACTCTCACTTTCTCCTAACCTCATGTTTAAGCATTCTCTAAATAGTTATCTCTCCCTTTTTCACCTTATTTCACTTTTCAATACTTTCTTTTTACCTTATGTCACTTGCTAATTTTTTTTTCTGTGTGTTTATTCTATTTTTTTTCTCACTTTTTCTAACAATTTCTTCCAATTCTCCGTGCCTCTTGTTTTATTTGTAAGTTTTATGTACTTTTTTTTTACCTGTTTCTTTAAGTCCTTTTCTCTCAATTCTCCATTATTTATACTCAGTCTCTTTGAATACTTGTCCGCTCGCTCGCTCAATTTTTCTTTTTGGGTTTTCCTGCTTTCCCTTTTTTCTCTTTTCTTCTTTTTCTTCTTTTTCTTATTCTGCCTGCGTTTTCTTCACATTCTTTCAGCCCATACACTTTCCATCCCTCGTGTATTATTATACTTTCTATGCCACTTCCTCCTATGTCTCATTATACTTTCCATGCCACTTCGATCACCTGCGCTCTTTCCTTCATACAGCATTCCTCTTCGTATGTTTTGTACACACTTCCTTTTTTGTAACTCACTCTTTTACCATATTTTGCACACATCCTGCTTTCCACTCTCTCACATGCTACCGTTCATACTCAAATTCCTTGTCTCCCATTCATACCCTTATTGAATTCTATCTCTTCCGCACTACCTCTATCATTCTATCTTGCTCAAAACCTTATTCTCGTTCACATTCACATTCCAGCACATTTATGCTCGCTCCTCTCTTCCTTCTCTTATCTCTGAAACGTCTTACCATCTTCATTTTNGTTATGCTCCTCCTTCCTTCTATTATCTCTGAAACGTCTTACCATCTTCATTTTAATTGTCGCAATTTTTATATTACCATCTAAGTTCTTTGTCTCCGCCCATCTCCATGTCCATTTCTCTTTCTATAAATGTCCATAACTCGTTCTTTACTTTGTTAACAAATATGAAGTACGTTCTTTTCTCTTAGTTACTCTCTTTCAAAAATTAGCTACTTCCGTTAAACTGATTGCCACTCCTTCATTTCGAAATTTTATTTTGCTGTCCATCTATCGAATTCCCTATTCTCTTTTGTTTTTCACATATTTCTAATCTTTGCACGGCGTTTTCTTGTTCGCTCGCAGATTACTTTGATTTAATGCTTNCTTCACTAACGTCTTTACTGTCAGAGAATTCACTCTTTATTTTGCTATTGCACATTCATTTGCCAGAGCTTTCTCTTTTTAAGAGAATTTTCCGTTCTCATGGCCCATACTAACAGAAATATTCTCTGTTAAGAGCAGACGCCAATTTGTAATCTCGTGCAGAAAATAAATAAAAATTAAATTCACAATTTTAATGGAATTCAAAAATAAAATTATTTTCGTAAGCATAGGCAGCCAAGTGGCATTCTTGTTGTTGCACTCCTTCTAGTCTGCTGATTCTTTTCAAATGCAGCAAAAACGTCGAGTCGACTGCATTGAAATGCAACGAATTTTGCTACCGTCTGCTGCATTTTTCAATGTGACAGCATGGCTGTGCCAAAATTAGTTGCAGTTGCAGTTGAGACAAATGCTTTTTTAATTATGCGAGCACGAACACGAGTGCGCAGGCATACACACCCAAGTGCACTGTATGAGTGAAATACATAAACACATGATGTCGCAGTTAGGCTTTGGTTTCCGTTGAAATTCCAGTTTATTTTGCACTAGTTTTTTTTATTTTTTATATTTTTTTTTGAAACAGCAGATGTCGCTGCTGTGGCGTGACGGTACACACCCTTCTTAGTTTTTTAGTTTATAGACGTATAATAAAATTTAATTTTCAAGCGTGCTCCTATGTTTAAAGACTTTTTTGATCGGTTTAACATTACGTTAGCGTTTGTTTTCATTTTCAATATTTGATTTTTATATTAGCCGATTTTTAAGTTGCCTTTGCAAACTTTTAAACTCTACTTATGATAAATTTCCTTATTTGCTTTAAGGCATTTTCAAATTTTACTTTATTGTTTGGTTTTTTTACGATATGCTTATTAAAATGCTCGGATTTCAGTCTTAAATGCTCATTTACAATTTTTTGGATTTTTGCCTTAATATTTGAATTTTTACGATATTGCAAATTAACTTAAAACAAACAAGAAGTGGCTTCATGACATCAAATTAAAAGACGCCTGCTATTTGGCATACGCCGAAAAACGTAACGAGAGTGTGCACATTAAATTACGATCCACAGCTGTGTCAGTGCACCTTAAAAACAACTCTCGAATTATACGTATTTTTTCTCGATATTATTAGCACTTACGATAATGTGCAACCTTATTTCAGTCACTTACTGGCTGGCAGTCCTCTGATAACAGTTGGGGTGAAAAGTTTATACGTCAACACAGAAACCTATTTTTTTTTTTTTTAATTTGATTCAATCTAGTTGCCTTCGATACCGCGGTGGTAAGCTAATTTTTTGGTGCAATTGTTATGGTGAAGTTAAGTGCCAAAATATGTCTCAGTTTCGGCGATTCTTACCTTTTCAAGATAATCAATGAATCAACACATTGTGCATCCAAAGTACTGGATGCCCTAACCTTGCCAATTGAGTAATGCGTCCTTGCATGCTTTGACGTTGGTTCACCATGCACCATGGTTCTGGTGTGATGGAGGCGTGCTTCATATATCACCACTTATCGATGCTTAAATTTGGATTTGTTTTGGTTGAACAGCTTCTAGTACAGCTTAGAATTATCAATTCATTATCGTGTTAATTCGATTTTTAGCTCGCCTAGTATCGAAGTTGAAGAGAGCTTTCGCCTACCCAAATACTCTTGTACGGACATACGTTTGTAGTTTCGGTTACCGCGGTCAACTTCACTTTGTAGTTGTCCAAAATTATTTTGTAGCCTAGTTTGATATTTTTGGCGTCAATAATCTCTTTCAGGCTCTCACTACATACATCATCCTCGATGCTTATCTTGACACGTTTGTTGATTGATGGTTGATTTGCTTACTGCAATCTCCACATAACATTTGTCAAGCTAAGCTTTGGCATTTGTAGCGATTTCCTGAAGCCAAAAGTGTATGGTTTACTCAGACACCAAAATCCATTTTCCTCAAACTAATACAAGTTGCTTCACTC
>JXPQ01003962.1:0-11111 GCA_001014675.1 Ephydra gracilis
ACTTTTCTTTAACAAATTCGTATGACTGACAGGCAGGCCTGTGAATACTTTTTCAAGGAAATTCATCTTATCATTGAATGATTGTCCTTGTGCCTCATACTGTGTCAACAACAGTTATTATGTTATTGAACTTGCATAGATTGAACACTTCGACATCATTTATTAAAAATTTATGAGTGCCTAAAAATTAAATAACGTGTTTGGCTTAACACGTGTTTCGCTACAAACCAGGCTAACATCATCAGTAGCCTTGCGTCTGCAGCTGGGATTGAACTTGTGAACTGCTCACTACTTAGCTCCCGCCTAGACAATTATCCCCAACCTAATTTCGGATTTATATAATTTTTCCTTTTTATATTTACAACCCAAAAATATTTAATGCTAGATTGACAATCCCGATTTGTATAGAAAACCAAATGCCCGTATAGTTAATTACGTTTTCTTTTACCTGTAAGAATGGGATAATTTTTAGTGTAATTAATGTAGAATTAGAGACCAGTTTTCTGCGCCGAACACTGATTTTTTTTTATTCTTCACTTTAGCATGCTCTTATTAAAATATTATAAATTAAGTTAGTCCCGTTGATGAAAGTGGTAGCAAATTTTATGCATTTGATTTCTATAATGTGAGCTTCTGAAAAACCAAAATGAAAAATTTTATTTCTTATTCATTATTGAAAACAGAACAGATATTTGTAAATTATGTATTCACAGGTCTTTATCGTGGCAACATTGTGGCAATGAAGAAAGTCTTCAAGAAAAGCGTGGATATTACGCGTTCTATACGCAAAGAGCTTAAACAGATGCGTGAAGTGAGTTTTCACTNAAAATCATTCACTACAATTAAACATTTGTATGGAGCTATTCAATTTTCTTTATTATTATAGGTACGACATGAAANTAAATCATTCACTACAATTAGGCATTTGTATTGAGCTATTCAATTTTCTTTATTATTATAGGTANACGACATGAAAATATTATCAACTTCATTGGTGTCTCAATTGAGCATGGCTCAGTAATAATATTTACAAATTATTGTGCGCGTGGTAGTTTGGAGGATGTTTTAGCCAATGAGGATCTGTATTTGGATCATATGTTTATATCATCCTTGGTGAGCGATATACTGAAAGGGATGATCTATTTGCATGANCTGAAATAATATCACATGGCAATTTGCGCTCAAGCAATTGTCTGATTGATTCGCGCTGGGTATGTCAAATATCCGACTTCGGTCTGCACGAATTTAAAGCTGGCCAAGAGGAACCACACAAGTAGGATTCATTTCACAGACCTAATATTGATGTGGGTTTTATATTGCTTTTGCACTTAATTTTTTTTTTTAATAAATTCCAATCTTAAGAGNAATAAATTCCAAACTTAAGAGACGGTAGTGCTGTCTTCGGTTCATAGATTTTGCATCATTCTCTTAATTTTTGCTTTTGTTGTTGTGTGTTATTAAAAATTTGAAATCGCAACGATGTGGTTACGCCATTTCAGCATTTTTCAAAATAGACGTTTTTTATTTTTGGTTGATATTGACTTTTTTACGTCTTGTAAATAAAACGCGCATAGCTATCGTTTTATGGGAATACAAAAATGCAAATTTGTTTGCAGTTTAAATATGTGTCTGCTGCAAAGTTCTGAGAAATATGCGGCTTATTCTTTATGTGTGCGAAATCGGTATGCCGTTTAAAATACTATATAATCGTCGAGAAGAGTACTTATATTACAGAATTCTTAGACAAAGTAGATTTCCGTTTGAGTACAAGAACCGATTGCTGCATGTAAGATGAGACCTTTTTAAATTTAAGTTTTTCGTGGTGTTGAAGTTTATCGTCGTTATTTTTTTTTTTTAATTTTTTTGGATTCAAATGACTTAATCACTGCGTTCGAATCAAGTATTTGCTTCTATAGTGGCCTACTAATAACATTTGTTTGACTTTCTTTAAAAAAGAGATTTGATACTAAAGCGTGCGCTCTGGAAGGCACCAGAAATTTTACGTGACCCTAGTCATCCTCCACGTGGCACACAAAAAGGAGATGTTTACTCATTTGGCATAGTGCTTTATGAAATAATTGGCAGAAAGGGACCATGGGGCGAAACCACTTACACCAATGAAGGTATATTGGATGGTATATAAATTACGTTTTTATAGCGTTTCGAGCGTCAACTCTTTTCAGAAATCATTAAGTTTGTTAAACAACCAGAACTGCTGCGGCATGGCGTATTTCGACCACCGCTAACAACCTTAGATATACCTGATTATATACGCCAATGTTTGCGTTCTTGCTGGGATGAGAATCCTGATATACGGCCTGACATTAGATTGGTCAGAGTCAAACTGAAAGAACTGCAAGCCGGCTTGTAAGTGAACTAATCGTTATTTGAAATGAACTCAACGAAGCCCTTTTGTGTTTGTTTGCAGAAAACCAAATATATTTGACAATATTTTATCCATAATGGAAAAGTACGCCTATAATCTGGAAGGTCTTGTACAAGAGAGAACAAATTTGCTGTATGAGGAAAAGAAAAAAACGGATATGCTGTTGAACCAGATGCTACCAAGGTAACAAGCGATACAATCACTCAAACTACACAGATAATTAACAATAATAAGGAAGGCTTAAGACTGACCTCTTGTCCCGAATCATTTCGATTTTTTGCATTTTTTGAAAAATTTTCTACGACAATTGACGTTTAAAAAAACAAATAGATATTTTCAGAATCTTTAATTGTATAAAACTTTAATTAATACATATTCTGCGCACTTTACAAATAATAAATTTCAGGAATAGTTCTGATATTCCCTTGAATGAAGTCTCTGGTTCCTCATTATTTTTATGCTTCACTCCTTTTTGGTTAAACAGTATTCAAGCAAATAAGCATTCTCCGTATGGTGTGTGAACAATGATTAATCTGCTTGCTTGCGTTTGAGTTTCCATACATGTTACATGTCTTCAATTTTGACACTCTTTCGCACGCATCTCCGTGCTTAAGCAAATATGTCATGCTTCTGCTTTATTACGTTATCGTGTTTCTCGTTGCAATCTCATTAAGATCCATAAAAACGGCTTCGTTACTGACTAAACCCGAGTGAATTAAAGCTTTTTTTTCGACACTATTCGTGTGCTCAATAAAGAAGAAGACGAGAGTTTACTTCATTAAATTGCAGTGGATGATTAAAAATTTATATTGTGCAGAGATAGGAGAGGCATTGTCGACAGAGCCGACGACGAAAGTTGTAGTTTTCAACTAATTAAAAAAATATATATTTTCTTATTGATGATTGATTGATCTTGAAAAAAACCAAGATACTTAAGTGTGGTATAAACCTGATTCATGACTCCAAAACTATTACGCGTCCAGAAATTAGCGAAGAAAGTGTAAGCTTCTGTAAGCTAGTTGGAGTAAGGGATAGAAACGGACATTTGTTTATAGATTATTTGCAAACTGCTTTTACAATAAATTCTGAATATTATTGTCGCCAGTTATTACAGCGACAACCCGGTTGCGACCTTCTTCATGATAATATTCCTTGTCACAAGAGCCATTTAACAATGTGATGCCAATTATTGGAACATTCAAGGTATTCACCCACTTTTTAGACCTAAAAAATTTATATGAAAAAGTATTTTGCAGCCCTTGCAGATTCTCACTTTGAGGATTCAATTCATTGCCAACCAAAATTTTGTTAATTTCTTATCGAACCACAAAGGCGTTTGCAATCTGGCAACACCAGTCTGCAAATTCATATCTGGACAATTCAAGTTCAAGTATTTCTTGGTATTGAGATGTGTTGAGTCGCTGACTTATGATTCAGGTAGTGTCTCGAAAGGAAGACATCTTCTATTTGATTTTAATCACAAGCCTCACTGAGAGATTGGGCGCACTATATTAAGGGAATATATTTTTGAACTTAATACCTTTAATAATATGCTGCAATAAAACGAGTTCACAGCCTAACTGGAAATAAGTACCATCGGCGAACAACCCATTATCAAAATATCCATTCTATTTTTCTCCTAATCTCTTACATATAAAGACATAATGCCTTACAACTGATTGTAACTATTTTCTCTGTCTCTTAACTCCTCATGTACCAGGTCTGTTGCTGAATCATTGNGTTACAACTGATTGTAACGATTTTCTCTGTCTCTTAATGCCTCATGTACCAGGTCTGTTGCTGAATCATTGAAACGTGGTGAGCCTGTTGAGCCAGAATGCTTTGATTGTGTTACAATTTTATTTAGTGACATTGTTGGATTTACTGAGTTATGTGCGACCAGTACGCCATTCCAAGTTGTCGAAATGCTCAATGATCTTTACATTTGTTGCGACTCCATCATCTCAAATTATGATGTCTACAAGGTGATGCATGCTACGGAGTATTTCAATCTATCCAATTTTAACTGAAATTCGCTTGAATCACAGGTGGAGACAATTGGCGATGCTTATATGGTCGTGTCGGGATTGCCCATTAGAAATGAAAATCGACATGTCGCTGAGATAGCTTCGCTGGCGCTACATTTATTGGATAATATTGCAACGTTGAAAATACGACATCAACCTACGAAAACGCTTCAATTCCGCATTGGCATACACTCAGGTCCATGTGCAGCTGGTGTCGTTGGTTTGAAGGTTGGTATAATGTAATTTTAAGCATATTATGCCAAACTATGTTTAAGAATTTACTTATTCCGAATATAAATTTGGCAAATACATGCTCATGCTTTGTACACGATAATTAGGTGGTATTTTTATTTTCATATTTGGAATTGCATTGTTTCATTATTTAGATGCCCCGATATTGCTTATTTGGGGATACGGTCAATACTGCATCACGAATGGAGAGCAATGGTGAGGCTATGAAAATTCATATATCAGAAGCAACATTTCAATTACTAGAGCTTGTTGGTGGCTATCACTGCATAGAAAGAGGCCTCACGAATATTAAGGTAAGTCTAGTGCTTTTTGACTGATATATACACCACTTGGAACAGGTGAATTCAATGAATTGAATGGCCATTTGTTCTTAGTGGCAACCAAGTTACGTCACCATACTGTCTTCCAAGAAAAAGCTGCACGTCTCCAATTTCTACCTAATTTACGCAGGTAGTGTCCAAGTGAAAAATAATAATTCTCCACTACGGTGACTTCCTTTTTCAATCAATTGATTAGAATCCCTCACATAAATGTCCAAAATTTTTCATATTCATTTATTGAACATCCTTATGGGCACTACTACCACAATCTAAAAAATATATGTGTATGCTATTCCAATGGTCTATTCTGTCGTTCAGCTGCCACTTAACTACTTGTATGATGATCCTGTTGTTGCTCATAAACTCGTTTTAAGATGTGTTCAAATATCAAAAAATTCAATCTTCTACCCTATAGCATATAAAAGTTTACAATGGTGCTGTCCCAACGAATTTTAACCGATACTATTTCATCAATTTCACTATAGGCCGCAACATACAAGGATACCCAAAATGGTAGCCTTGCCCTGTTAAAAATAATTTATACAGCTTTCAGAATGTATTTCCATAAGAGCAATATGACTTTAGAAATTCAATTGAGCAACCCACTCACCCGTACATTCAGACATCTACAAGACATCCACACTCAATAAATAGTGGTTTGTAGAGTTTCAANTACCCGTACATTCAGACATCCACAAGACATCCTCACTCAATAAATAGTGGTTTGTAGAGTTTCAAAGATTGAACTGAAACTTTTATTGCTAACTGAACAATATTTTGAGTAACTTCAGCATATCTTTGTCGTGCAAATTGATAGCTTTAGGCAACATTAGCCACCAAATAAAAATGTATGTTAGTGAAATCGCATAATTAAGATGATCTTGACATCATACATTACGGTGATAAACTGGGCATAGTCAGATAAAATTTTCAGAAGTCCCACCACTTTTATCGGCACGTTGTAAAACATTTTTTTTTTATTACAATTAACCTGCCGAAACCAATTTAAGTTAATAAAATATTATAATTCACACTCAAAATGAATGAGATACCCTAAGTGCACGTGGTGTAAATTAATGGTTGAGCAATGCATTATATACCTTTTTTCTGCACTGCTGGCCTAAGATCTTCATTACTTTCTTACATATTTTCTTTTAATTCAATTTTATTACTTCATATAATCATTCTTAAAATTTCAGGGAAAAGGCGATATGCGCACGTACTGGCTATTGGGGAAAACATCGCCAAGCCATCGCTCCATATTGTTAAACGACATTGCACCCGATTTAATAAGCAACGTTGACATTGAACATCCAACATCCGCAAATGGGTTAAGCAGTCAATTGACGAAAGTGGAGTCCCACAGAACACATCATTGCGACTCATTGTCATCGTTTGAAGGCAATCAAAGCTTTTGCAATCACCTTAACTTGCAATTGCCGCCACAATTAAAACACAACACCATAAACAATTGCTGCAACTGTAAGACGAAATGCTTGTATGACCGTCGCTCCGATGACAACGTCACATGCAGCCATTCTAGAAAAATTGCTCAACCTCATTCGCGTAGCTATACCGAAACGCATAATCAGCTTTGTGTGTGTCGTTTGAATGCTAGTCTAAGTCAAAATAGTAATCGTGGTCCACGTTCGGCGCCATCGATTACTTTTCGTATGTAAGTTTTTCAAAGGTTTTTGTCTACTGCGTTGCGTTTGCAAAGATCACTGCTGGTGGGTAGACTTTAAAGTCATCTCTTTTTCGTGCTACGAATAGATGCTTTGTTCTACTGAAAGCTCGACCTAAGCTCTTTAAAAGACGTTGCCTTAAGCTTAGTGTTTTATTTAACATGCCACTCTTACGGTTAATGGAAAAGGTTTTATTTACTTTGCTTCATTTTTCCACTTTTGANGATTTTTACCCTTTTCATAAATTTTTTTATCAAGTTTACTCTTCAAGCTTCAAAACTGATTTTGAANCATTTTTCCACTTTTGATAAATTTTTTTTTATCAAGTTTTTACTCTTCAAGCTTCAAAACTGATTTTGAAATTTCCGCAATCTGGAAATTCTAGCGTGTAGTAGTGGTATTTTGGAAGTTGTGTGGGCAACCATCCGCTACTCCCCACGGTTTCTTCGATTATCAAAGTCATCAGCTACAAACGCTATTAAATTGAATTCGTTCAATAATGCGAATAATGTCAATGAATATTTATCACAATTTTGCGTTCCGCAAAGTGATTATCACTTTAATGACTGCAAACAATTTAAAGCCGTTAAAACGTCAATTTAAAGTTAAATATACTTTTGAAACAGAATATACTTTGCTNCTTTAATTAAAATAGGTATTTGTGAAATCTAAACTGTCTGAAATTTTATATTTTTAGTTGCAATTCAATTTCTGGGAAANTTTTTAATTAAAATAGGTATTTGTGCAATATAAACTGTCTGGAATTTTATATGTTTAGTTGCAATTCAATTTCCGGGGAGGCAAATAATATTTCTAATAAACGAAGACGGTTCTAAAAGTACCCGTGTTAGAAATAAAGACGTAACTTTTTCAAATAAATAATTTTTATTTTTCAATAGGAAGATACACTTCTCCCAACGTTCTCTCTCGCTCTGCTTAGCAAAATACTATAATGACTTCCTCGTGCGCTCTAAATATTTTTCCCGCAAGCCATTCTTCCACTTTAGGAAGAACTAAAGGTCACGATCGCAATTCATGTAGTTTGGCGGCAACAACTCCGGGTGAATTTCCGTTCTGAAACAGCACCTTCCTTACTTCGAATACGGTCAATTCTTTATCAAAGCGCTGCAATAACTCACTGTAGTATTGTCTAGTGATTGTTTTTCTTTTTATTAAAATATCCTACAGGATGACGCCTTTTGCATACCAAAAAATCGTCAACATAACCTTTCGTCCAGCCGATGGGAGCGTCTTCGTTTTCTTTGGAGCAGATTGTGCGGAAGAAATTCATTGTTTTGATTGTTCCGTAGTTTCTGGTGTGCAATGATAAATCCAGATTTCATCAATGGTGACAATTCGACACTGTTTCAAAATTAACAGTCACATCTGCTTGTTGTCCACCGTGAGCAATCGCGGCATCCATATATACTAATACTAATTATTTCTTTTCCAACCTTTAACCTTAAAATATTAATTGCCATTCCGATTGAAACCTACAGCACCTGCTACTTCATGCTGTTTCGTTTGTCGATCACGGCGAGCGTCCTGAACACTCCTTAACAGAAATGGATCATCGAACACGTTTAATTTCATTGAACCAGTGTCTATCTGTGATCATACATCGCAAAGTGATCCCATAAACAGCATTCAAGTGCGCTGCTCGTATTTTTTCACCTCTAAAAACAAAAAGCGAATTACCAAACGATACGAGTACCGCTCTTTTTCCATCCTAGAGAAATTCACGAAACCCGTCTCACTCAAATGACTGCCCAATCCAACGTAACCGAACAATCAATCTGCATTTTTTTAAACCTCGCTTAATAGATAGCATGATAGCACTAACATCCCTCAGCAATGCTCTCTGTCGTCCAACACGGGTACTTATTGAACCGCCTACGCAATGCGAATGCATGCATCTGTTGATTGCTTATGCTTAAACTGCTGAACGGCTGTTTTTTAGAAAGTATGCCAATTCTAAGTTTGGTTTCCAAGTTTGATAGCAATCAGAAATAAATCAGTTTTTGGATTACTATAGTGTTTGGAAATTTCTTTTAAGTTGACCAGTTCATCTGTTGAAATGCTAAAGTCGAGCCAGAAGCACACTTTAAACAGACAAATTTTAAGCAACCATGCATTTTCAATTTAGTCCCTAGGATAAACCGCAAATTAACTAAAGTTCTAGTATTAAGAGCACTTGCACAAACGCATAAACATATCACTTATTTTTTGTTCGGAGTTCTCAAAAATCGTTTGTATTTTTGGAGTGTGCTTTTAAAAATCTGTAGAATATACCTGTTATGCGTAGTATGAAACCAAATAATTTAATGAATTTTCATTTAAACAAAGATAACGCTTTTACTGCATGTAATTAACTTGCTTTTAAACGTTTCCCTAATAACCACACCAATGCTTTGAGTTCCTAATAATGAAGAGTGTTTGGGTACTTTGGTAAGATTTTGATAATGACTTGTGATGTCATATTCATCACATTACAGAATACCGTCCATGTATAATAGCTCGATTAGGTGGATAGTGATATGTTGCAGGCCCGCTAACTTTGATCTCACAATTATCGTTCATTATCATTTTGCGTCACATTATTGTGACACTAGTCTGTCTTACAGTGACCAAAATTTAACCGTCCAAGAAATTTTACCAAAACCCTTTTTTACAACCTTTAGCTCGAAATTTGTTCACTGTACTGATATTCATGGCAATTACTTGTTTTAGGGAAAAATACATTGAACAGTTAACCTAATGATATAATCTATTTTTTTTTTCTACCACCGATAAATATTATACAAATATATGTCCTTTTACCAATCTCGTTATGAGATACTTATCATCATTCTTATACTTAATATCATTCTTTGTAAACTATTTAAATTTTCCTCTCTCCATAAGCTAATGTTACAAAAAAACGTTTTTAATTGTATGTAAGAAATATTCGAATATAATATGCATAATAAATAAAATTTAAAACGATTTAAATTCCAGCCAAACGTACATAAGTTGTTTACCAACTAGGCATTTGAGATGTTGAAATTATTTTTCAACGCCTGCCAACATTCATAATATTTAGCATCAAGTTTTTGGCAAGTCTCTTCGCCCCACTTTGTCACATTCATACTCAAAGATGATTCAAACATAAAAGCCTGTGTGTTGTCGGCAACGCGTTCTGGTAGCAATTTGGCATTCGATGCGGCTTCAAAGCACTTTGCGTCAGGCCCATGTGGTGTCATCATTGAATGTAGTGTTGCGCCGCCAGCCTTAAGTCCATTCTCTTTAGCTTCATATCTGCCAAGTATCAGTCCCATAAATTCACTCATGCAATTTCCTTAATGAAAGAATAAAAACAAAAAAAAAAACAAGTTAATGGACATCGCTAACATTTAAATTGCCAAAACGTACTGTGGTAATATGGTGGTCGAAATGTGTGCTCTTGCACAGACCAACGTGGTGGGAATATCACAAAATCCGCAATTGCCGTGCCATAACGTAAGCTTGGACAGGTGAGCACCGTAAATATACTTGGGTCACAATGATCGAAACTCACTGAATTAATCACCATGAATTTAGCTAAATCGTATTTGTACGGCACATAATTGCCATGCCATGCGACAACATCAAATGGTGAATGATTTTGTGACGCCACGAAAAGTTTGCCTTGATATTTTGAAATCATTTCGAAGCCGTTTACATCTCTATTCTCAAACCAAGCCGTTGGTGTTAAGAAATCTCTTGGATTAGCCAATCCATTGGCTCCAATCGGACCCAAATCAGGCAATTGAAAATGTCCATCGTACACTTCTAGTATATAGCCCCTTAATTGCACATGAAGTTTTTAAATATTTATTAAACTAATAAAATTACAAAAATATAGAAATATTTTACCTAGCAGGGCCATTCACATTCACCGAATAACGAATACCCTGTGGTATGACGCATATTTCGTTTGGCGACACTTTCATTTTGCCAAATTCGGTTGTTATATCCAAAACACCTTCTTGTGGCACTGAAACAAAAAATTCATTTGAAAATTTATCAAAAATTTTATAAAATTGCACTGAAATGATTTGACGAATTCTAGCTTTTAAAAGGTGCCAATTCAACATAAGAGTGCAGGCCAGTCTTCATTATACTTATTTCCATATGAAACTAAACTGTGCCATGTCTTATTAGACTAGTCACCAGAATATTCAACGCGAGCATGCAACTGACACGATGTGTTAAGGCAGTTCATATTAAAGAAATTAAATAAGCTGCTTTCCTATAGCTCGTAATTCACAAATAAATTTCATTGTTATTAGCAGGAGTCAGCTTACCAATTAAAAAGTCTCCATCGCTGTTGTAGAAAGCACTTTTTGTCATTGAAGCATTGCACAGGTAGACATGCACTGCCAATCCATGTCGCGATTTCACATCTCCAGCGCCACAAACG
>JXPQ01004003.1:13478-26086 GCA_001014675.1 Ephydra gracilis
AATTAATAGATCATCAGCAAGGGACAAGGTGGAAATACAAGAGAACATATAAGGTACCAAAATTTTACAATAATTATGGCAAAAACACTCTTCTCGTCGTAATACCATCTGTTTAAAATGCCATTCCAGCTGATGTATTAGGAACCCCGGACATCGAGAGAAGAAATTTGTGTTAGAAAATGGATAAAAACAATATTAATAATTACCAAGATAACTCGCAATAAACATAATATACAGATAATAAAAATACAACAATGTAATGGTGATACAGTAAAATTATAATGTTAACATATTATTATAATAGCAACATAAAAATATAATGATAAAGCGGTTACAATATGTAATAAAAATGGATAAACAAGAATGAAATAATAATATAAATAAGAAACAAAGTTAATAATAACGATAAAAACAGAAAAAACACGTTAACTCAATTTAACATAAATAAAAAAAAAATATAAATAAATAGCAAACATGCAAGCTAGTTGGATTTTTTCCTGCAGACAAGCTTCTAAGGCTTTGCGGGATACAAACCTAAAAAAGAATGAGCTTTGAGACGAAGCATAGCGAAGCAACTTAGCTAGACTAAAAAACTTCCAACGATAGGCCATCATTACACATACATTTCATTTAAGAGATATTCTTGTAAATTGAAAAAAAAAAATTTTAAATATAANAATTGACTACTGTAATATGTTTTTCAAATTGTATTGTATTGTAAATCTTTTTAAATGAATGAATGAATGAATATTGAATAAAAAAAAGGATATGTGAACGCGGAAATTCAAATATTGTTGTCGTACAGTGGTGTAAGGGCCATAAGAATTATATGTAAAGATATGGATGAAAAAATTGGTAAAGACGGAAAAGTACAACATCTTTTGAAAAATGTATTGATTTTATTATTCAAATACACTTCTCTCACTGAAGCAATGTTCAAATTTAAATATTTATTTTATGTATTACTTTTATCTTATAAATCCTCATTATTATGTAAAAGTTAAGATGCTTTAAAAAATCGACGATTTCGGAACAAAGCCCCTTTAGAAAAAGGTTTCTGGGCATTATGAATACTATAAGATTGGAAATTGCGTTTATAACAAGATGTCATAGCATTAATTTAAATGAATATCGGAATGATACATATTGTTTGTTTGTTGTCAACAAATATTGTGCATATTTACCATTTTAGACCAACGTAATGGGTTTTCATATTGATGGATCCGGAAAAGGGTAAGTAATGCACCCATTGAAAATAGATTTTTAAATCAAAAATACTTCTTTCTTTAAGGAACGGGTGAATTTCTAAAACTAGCAGGGAACAATAATGTGAGCATATTGGAAGATTTGAGCTACATACATAATATGTTTGGAAATATCGAAAGAGGAGTAGAAAATACAATTGATTTAACAAATGCATCAATATTAGAGCATAGTTACTCTGTACAAATGAGTATAATGGAACCGGAAGAAGAATCTTTGGGTCATAATCATAAATCCCGGTTATATAGATATCTCAAAAAAATAAAATAAAAATGATAAAGAAAACTGAACTTGATAATTTTTAGTTTTCATGAATTATCTGAGGATGTATATGGAGCAGATGTGCTTAAACTGTATTATCCTCACCTTGATACACTTACACGCAATTGAAGTAAACATAATTATTGTTTACATTGTGGTTTACTATTTAAGAAACTGAAAAATGAAATTGATTAAATCGATTCCACATAATGTGGCCGTTCTTGTTGTTTTACATGTGCGAAGCTACATAAAAACATTAAAAATTTTACATGCATGATTTGAGAACAATTTTTTTTTTTTTATTATTTTTAAGTAATTGGTCATTGAGATAATTTAATAAATGATGCTTTTTAAGCAAGCATACTTTTCTATTGAATAGATTTTGTGAAATTTCTTTCATATATATACAATTTTTAATTTAATAATTTTGTTTATTGTGTTATTTAAGAAAATTTATGTGACCACCCCGAACATGGAGAATATAATGCTGGGACTTGGTACATGTTGAATATGACTATTTCATTTTCTCAATCGGTAATGCTTGAGTTTACCAATACACATAAATAAATAGTTAAACACCATTAAGTTAAACACCATTTGAATAATTTATATGCATAATGATCTGTAGCTTTTCGTTTTTTGGTTCATTTAGTTAATCCAATGTTTCACTTGGAGGTGGTTAAGTCGGTAAATTACCTGGAGGTGCGTAAACAATTCTTTCTTTCCTTGTTCTTGTATGTCAGATATCTGCCTAACAAAGCCATTTCCCGAGACAAATTTACGTGTATTGACCAGAGTACGCACTGAAATAACTGACCCAGTAAGTCTTGCTATATTCAATACACACAAAAGCCACTATAAACTCTTTTTGAATTGCATGCAAAACTAATACACCGTTGGATAAACTGCAACAACCACGAGACAACTGACAGACTTAATTAAATTTATTTTATGCGTTTGATGAAAAATATTTTATTTGTTTATATGAATGTTTATTTTTTTAAATTGATGTTTCAAAATTATTTAATATTCAATTGTTCTTTTTATCATTCTTTTCTTATGTGTGTCTTTATATTTATTTATTGTGTGTTATATAATTAGTTTTTATTTAATTATTAATTAAATGAATATTTGGTCTGCTTAAAGTATTTTATACTTCAATAAATATTTCAAAATATATTAGGAATTTCATAAAGCAGAAATGTGTCTTTTATATAAATTTTAGCAATATTCGTTTGGTTTGCATTCTTCTTTGCATTTAAAAAATATAGGATAAATTTTTCAACTTCAAGCGTTTGACTATTTAAAATAAGCTAAGTGAACTATATTTCAAATAAGAGAAATAGAGAACAACTAGGATCACAATTAGTCTGTAACGAACTTTATCTTACCCATTCATAATCAAAATTTTTAGTACATTGATAAATTTTACACACAATGTATGAAAAATCCACCAAAAACAACTTATTTGTTAAATGATAACAGTTTCTAATATCTTATCCACGATCATTAATTATTTATATTCTCAAATGAGTGANAAAATAGCTCGTTACGACATAGTGTATGAAAAACCCTCAAAAAACTGTTATTTCTTTAATGATAACAGTTTCTAACATCTTATCCACTATCATTAATTATTTATATTCTCAAATGAGTGAATTCAGGTTATATTGCTGAATTTCCAGAGCAGTTTTTTAATATAAACGTCAAAATTTTTCGTAAATGATCCAATNGCGTTAAAATTCCTCGAAAATGATCCAATCGACCCCCATATTAACGAATGTCATTGAATAGAACATAACTTGGACTAACTATTCCTATTCAATATTCCGGCTAAGCTGGACGACTTTCAAGTTATTGCGTATAATATTGGGTGAAGTGGCATGTCACGAGCAGTTTTTAAACATAAAAGTCCAAATTCCTCGAAAATGATCCAATTGAACCCTATATTGGCGTATGTCATTGGAGAGAGCACTATTAAGGCGTACTAATTCATATTCAACATCTCGGCGAAGCTGGAAGTATTTGGAAATAAGTTTGAATAAGTAATTTTAGTTAATGTGTACTTTTGTCCCCTTTTATCACAAACGAATTAAGTGCATTTTCCAAAATTACTTTTAAACATGTTTTTCGTAAGTATTAACTATGGAATAAATAAAGAATTTAAGTATATCATTTAGTATATTTTATACAAATTTAAATTTTATGATTGTATATTATGACTACTTCATGAATTTTCATAAACAAAAATTTTATTGACAAAAGTGATCATAACCTCATTGTTAATGATAAATATAAACATAGCCCAACATTATATGTTATAGCTGTGATGGCAGTGATTCAATTTCATTGTCAATTTCATGTCAATTCCATCGTCCCGATTTCTTATTGATAGCTTTTATTAATAATTTCACGCCAACTGAAAGAGGTATCTAATTCATTTTACTTAATTGTTTTTAATTAAAATTAGCATGCATTAATAATGATCAATATTTCAAATTTGTTGAAATTTAGGAAATTATCAAATCATGGCCTAACAAATGATTGATAAATGTTGAAGTTATTGAAATAAATCCAAATAAATATCGATGAAGATGCGTTATATGTATATATATATATATATTACATAAATCAAGATTTTCGGAGACATATTGAATCATCTTATTGCTTTGAGTTCAAAATTACGTTCATTATTATTTTTCCAGAGTTTAATAATAAAATTTCGTTATATTTTTTTTACTTCTACTCAAAATATATATACAATCCCAATATTTTTGTATGTGAATATAGGTAAAACCAGTACCTATTATCTATATTCTCTGTAAGTGACTATCTGCACATCGGAATAATACACATACATTCTTGAAATCTATCCACTTTAGAATTACTAGAGATTTGTCAGAAATTTATAGATCGAAACTTTCCTTCATTCGATCAAAAAGAATTTATTAATAACATCAAACCTTTTGAGAGTAACTTTTATGATAATCAGTCAACATAGTCGGAAAAACGTGTTTTGTTAATTATTTTGTTTATTTCCGCATAATATGGATAGAAGCTTTTTTGCGATGGCAAATATTAACTCAGACATCAAACGATAACTACACAGCTGTGGTCGAACATTGTAACTGCATGTAATTATCAAATTGCTCTGCCGTGAAAAGTCATACAGAATATATTTTTTCGGAAGTTCTCTGAAAGTACTATATGCATATATATGCTGTATTAAACTTTACTTTGAAAATAATTCATTCTGAAGTGACGTCAGAAGAATGCTAAGCATCATTTAATAGCCTAATATAGGCTCAGGCTCTGAGAACAACCAAAATGCTCTCCCAAGCAAGCGTTCTGCATTGCCCGCCGCATTAATTTATAAGTTATTCTGCAGACTTTATCATTTCGTAGAAGTAAATATAACACAACAAAACATTAAATATAATAATTATTATTATGTGAATAGTATGTCCAACTAAGATTTAAGTTTTTAATTTGGTTTTAATCATCGCAAATTTTCAGAAATAAATTGGACAACAGTCTGATTTAAATGTTTAGGTCATAACGCAGTATGTCACACAAAATTGTTTAATTGGTTGCTATAGCGCTAGCAAAACGTAACAAAATAACAGAAAAGTATATTCATTAGTTGTTTAGCGAAAAATAAACTTGTTTCGTTTACTAATCCTATTCTGCCACTTACATAATTATTGTCATACACCAATTCAGGCCCAATATTCAAATACAATACGAAGGTTTTTGTAATTGAACGAATTGGAACACCCTACTTCCACAAGAAATAATATTTAGTGTTAAAGGCAAATATTTTGCAATAAAATTTGAAAAAATGTTGGATGCATTTCTTTACATATAACGTTTGTATATTACAAAGTTTGGTATGCCGAATATATCATTCACACCGCTATCTTAAAATAAATATACTAATTATTAGATTATAGAAAATATAGAAAACTGTATTCTAATATTTTTATTTTTAGGAAACTCGGTTTAGGATTACGGAAACAAAAATATTAAAATTATTTTGCGAATTAAACACTTTAATTTTGAAAGCAATATAATTCTTTCTTTTTGGACTTAAATAAAAGAAACCAACGTAAATTATTCAAATGGAAATACAGGACTTCATTGGATTTGTACATTTCTATGGAAGATATTGCCTCTACAACTCCATGCAGAAAATAGCATTGGACGGTTTAATTAAATTTCCTGCACATGTCGCTTTTAGTTTTTACAATGGCATTGCTTTAGTTCTAGGAAGCAATTATCAACAAGGAATTCGTGAACTTAAACCCTTACAAAATGATAAAGATTTTGGGCTTGGTGCTACGCTTGCTCTTATAAATTCATATAAAAATTGTGCAGGCATTGATCCTGTGGAAATAAACATGTTAGAAAACCAGTATAAAGATAAATTAAAAAACAGTTATGCTAATGCTCTATATTACGCATCTCTATATCTGTTTTTGGGACAAGATATTAAACAATCACAAGACGTCTTAGAGATTGCTTTGATAGATAATCCTAATCATGAAAGCGGAAGAGTGCTTAAAGTTTGGATTGAACTTTCCAGAAGAAATGTTCAGAACACGCATACTTTACATATTATTGAATCAATTCTTCAAGGAAATAATAACATAGATGTTTGCTTTGCTCAAATACGGTATTTTCTATTGCACAGACAGTATGATAATGCCCTTACGACCATAAATAAAATATCTATTAGATTACCAGAATCCAATATACCATTAATTGAAAAAATGAAAATATTTTTGGCTGAAATGGATTGGGACCAGGTTTATGAAACCTCTCAGCGGATTCTTAACTTAGAACCAACGAACGTTTCGGCTAGCATAATTAAAACTTACGTAGTTTTTGCAAAAGATGGAAATCAAATATCAAAAATAAATAATCTTCAACAACTTCTAAGAGTTATTGATAAAGTAGAAGTGGGTAATATTAAATTAATTCTTGAAGTGTGTCAAATATTTTCCAGAATATGTTCCCGAGACTTACAAGTACTAAACATAATTTACCGATATATGGAGAAGATATCACATTTAAACAATAAAAATGTGACATATTTAACTGAATTGGGGAATTTAAAATTAATGCAAGGGGATACAAAAACTTCAACGAAATTTTATCGTAGTGCAATAAATGTTGATGACTCATCCATCGAAGCAATATGTGGCCTTACACAATGTCTACTTCTCGATAATGATGAAAAAATTCATGTTCATCAAAATATTGAGTTTATGCAGAAAATTAATGGTATTGAAGAGGTTCCTATGTTCTTATTATTGAAGTCAAAATTATCTGATAAAAGTAATACTGCTATTTCTTTACTGAACTCTACCATAGAAATGCATATGCAGAAATTGGATAATATGATTTTTTGTGAAGAATATATCAATATTTTAAATGTAGACTTTTTAATGCAAGTTATAAAACAATTATTAATTCATTCTCCAGTTCAATGTCATATAAATTTCGAATCCAGGGACATTATTGAAAAAAATAACATTATTATAAAACTTTCTTCGACAGTGTTGGAAGCAGTTTCAAATGCTTGCCCTCTTCATTTACAAGCATTATTTTACCGTGCGGAAATTCAGTTTCTTTGCGGCGATTTTGGGTTAGCAATTAAATCACTTTATCAAATATTCGAAGTAGATTCGACTTTTATAGACGCTTATCTTCTAATGTCTTACATATATTTGCAACAGAAGCAATATGGTAAAGCAATGCAATGCCTGGAATCAGCGCTAACACATAATTTTTCAATACGGCAAAATCCAACATATTACTTATTGCTAGGTATATCACAAAGCAAGCAACAAAATTATAGCGATGCAAAAAAGAGTTTTATTATAGCTCTACAACTTGTTAGCTCTCAAGATTGTATAGAAAATAGTTCTTGTCAATCACAAACAGTGAATTCACTCTGCCAGTTTTCTTCAACTGATAAGGTCACCCTCTACTTGGAGTATGCTGCATGTCTTCGACAATCTGCTGAATTAAATGGCATTTATGAAAGTGAAATTCTTATAGAAACTGCTCTAGAGGAATTTCATGGTACCTCTGAGGAAGGTCGATTACTAATAGCTAAAGCAGATACTTTTATTTTGAATTATGACATTAATAGCGCTATTCAACTGTTGGAGGATGTTCAATATAATAAGCCTTATTTCATCAAAGTAAGTGTACCCTTTAATGACTGTTAAAATATTTCTTGTTATATATGTATAATATTTATTCTAGACTAAGACTCACTTGGCAAATATATATATAAAATATAACAAAAATCGAAATGCTTACATTAAATGTTTTGAAAATGTTGTCGACATTTGTCAAGATGCGGAAAGTTATGTGATGTTAGGAGATGCTTTCATGTCGATACAAGGTTTTTTAACTTACATCCTTTTCTTAATTTTCATATTCTTATATAAACTTACAGAATCGCATCAGGCTATTAGTGCCTTTCAATATGCAATAAGCATTCAGCCTAATGATACTACTCTTGCTAGTAAACTTGGACGAGCATACGTGAAAACCCATCAATACAAAAAAGCAGCGGATTTCTTTGTGGCCGCTTTGGAAAATCCAATTCATTCTGACTTAAAATTAGATTTAGCAGAACTATATATGAAGTTAAAATCATATGAAAAGGGTGTTGAATTATTGGTAAATAATTGTGACAAAGAAAACCTGTAAGTACATATTCTGAATATATTACAATTTCTATTGGTATGATTTGTTTAAGGGAAGAAAACGATATTACATCTCTTCGTTTTCACACAAAGAAATTACTTTTGTTATCAAGGATGTACGAAAAATTTGGCGATTATTCCAAATCTCTTGAAACCTTAAAGGAAGCAAAAAAAATCCAGTTTACAATTAAGAAGCGATATGAAATGAGTTATTTTGTCAATTCAATTGAACAAAATAATATTCTAACAAAGTGAGTACTTCTTTGAATAAACTGTAATCCCATTCTAATTAAACTTTAGCGGTAAGAATTTAAAGATTTTGAAAATTGAAATTTCTGTACATATTCATTTGTTCCATTCACGAACAAGTGCTTAAAAATCCTCGAACTTTTACTTCTCTAAAGATTTTGAACGTGGTCCGAAAAAAAAACCATAAATAAACTTCACATGGACCTAGCACTTAGGTTATAATATAAAATGCTTTTAGTTAAATTGGATTTGGGCACTTCCATACAAAAAGGGGCTTATATAAGCTATTTTTGTCCGTTCGTCGATAAGAAAAATTCATGTGAAATATGGCTGTCATCAGATAAAATTTGGATAATAATACGTCTTTCGGTTATAATAGAAAACTGCGGGCTAACGCTGATGCTTGCTCGGTAGAATAATTGGATATTTTTAGCTTAATGGCCTATTCGAATGCTCAATTCACCCACGCACTGGATTTAAGTATTGTTCATACAGACAAGGTGTTAAAGTATTGGACATAATCCCATTTTTTGCGTAATCTTTTCGTTGAGCTTGTTCAACAACTTTTCTTAAGCCCTGGCTTAGGAGCAACCATTTCGGACCAGCCCAACCGATTTTGAACTTCGCAAGTCTTTAAGATGTTAATCCACTTGCTGACAGTCATCCGCGTTTGGGTTAGTGAAAAGGGTTCTAATATCTGGCCGAATCTTATAATGCTCCATCTCGCTGTTGTTATTTCTTCACACTTACCGGTTTGTCAACTCATTGGAGTCGGGGTGGGCTGTCCACTTGTAGAAATAGAGACACTATGAAACAAAATTTATTTTATTGAAGGGGGTACTCGACTTTGCCCACATGCAAATTTATCTACTAAAGTTCGACTCATCCGCGTAGCGGGAGTCAGAGTACGGGAGGGGAATTCGACGATGGAGAGGTACTTAATGCTTTAGTGGTAGGATATTCCACATACAACACGAGGGCTACGATGAACATTCCCAAATACTTATGTTCAGGATTAATGCTCCTTTCGCCTTTCGTATATTTTGATCACGGTTGTCCACCCTCCCTGTTACTGATTTCACTTAAAAATTTTGTCATACACATATATGTACATGGAACTTGTTTTTGGGTTTTTTTTTTCCTGAATGCGTCGGTATCTATCGCTTGGTAGATTACCTCTGATTTGCTTTCTTCAAGCTTGCATTTGTACCACTCCCATTTCTAACTCCTAAACTAACAATCAGGGTACGTTTGTGGAAAATCCACTGCCTCTGGCATTTGGTGGTTTCATTATTTTTCGTCCTAACTCTCTTTCACTAAACTTCGTTCATACAACGAAAAGCTGATGATGCTCATTGTCCTGTACTGCAACATTTCCTCTTACCTATGAATCTTTGCCTTTCAATCTGTACCTTTATTATGTAATCAGTTCATACGATACAACCAAGTGGCGTGAGCTTCGTTCATTTTGGCGTAAGCTCATAGTAAAGTGCGTAGTATGTTAAATTTTGCATATAATTATTTATTGAAAATTATTTTCCGTATAAAGATATAAAAGCAAATCGTAGTATAACCAGGCAAGTCCTATTTAATAAGTTAGGTGCAAGTACTGTGTTAGTACCTGGTGGATTTTCCGATCTAGTAGTCGAACAGTTTAGGTCGCCGTCTATTTAACACAGTCTAATTGTGGTATCCGTGTAACAAAGGGTTTCCAATTGTTGATTTAGGAATGAAACCGATGGTTTGGAAATATAAAAATGGAATTTCATCCAGAAGATTTTTCACACTTATTCTGTAAGTTATTGTGGCTGTCGTTTTCGTATTTTTTCTCCCTTCACATCTTTTCGTGTTCCTCGTTGCTTTGACTAGAAATCCTTATTATGTAACATATACAAAGTGGGAATGATATTTCGATAAACAGTAATTGCTTGTCAATTCTCCAGTTAAGCTTTTTTTATAAATTTGATTTGAGTTATATTATTTTGATGCAAAATTTCTTAAAATTGGCATTCCCAAACATATTAAATATTTTCCAAATTAATGGCTTTTTTCATAAAGGGGACTAAATGTTTGAACTATTCCCTTTTCGAATCTTTAATTTTATTAATTGGTTTTTATACTTATTTTATCAAACGGCACATCGATAGAGCGCCCGAAAAAAAATTACATTTCATGGGAGATTTGGCTGTTTTTAAACAACTTTTTGACACATCGCCAAAGGACTTTCACATTTGCATCCGGTTATGTGATATAAAAGGAACATTAGCCATGGTTAAATAACATCGTTGTACCTGTAGTATGAAGAAACGCATACATATCACAGGTATATTTTTAATAGAAGTTAATTAAATACAACATTATATTAGTGTTCTAAATTTTATATAAAATGTTTTTAAAACGAAATCTCTATATTACAATGAGAGACCCTTCACTATTTTCCCCACTACATGGCCTGAAGAAGATGTTCCACTTGTCTTATGTCGGAAATATGCATGTCGTTTTATTTAAAAATTTGAAGAGGTTAATTAATATATCTAATCTATTTGTTTTTACCAATTTGTGTAAAACAAACAATTTTAAACAATTAAACGCAGTTAAAGGATGGATACTTAACTTTAGTCCCCAGCGAATTTTAAAATCAATGGCCTATCCTTGGGAGTATTCTAGTCGTGCAGTCCACTTCGCTATACTCCGATTCACAGCGATGACTGTAGTCCGCATTTAGTGTCGTTCGATGGCAAAGTAAATGGTTGACTGTCAAGATCTTTAATATAGTTATTTCTCATTCTATTTTGAATAAACATTTTTACAATTTATAATTAATATTGATTTATTGATCTAATTTCTATTATTTAATGTTCTTTTGGAGTGTTGGCATTCCTATTATTTCGTTGTGAAAGGTGTTACATGATTTGCTCTATCTTATTTATTTAGTTATCATCCTAATAATTAATATTATAATTATTGATTATTATTAAAATTATCACTATTATAATAATCATTAATCTTTTTAAAATTATTACTGTTATTTTTTAAACGCATATTCATTATAATTATTCGTTAATTGTTAAATTATAGTTTTTATGATTGTTCTTACATTAATTGTATATTATTGTTATTTCGTTTAGTAGTTAGTACCGTAATTAATAAGATTATTTACATCGCAATTATATGAGTATTCCCAAAGAAATTGGCAAGATATACATTAGTTTTGGTCATATGTTTATAACATTCAAAACCACTGTTCGGTGACCTATTAACATTTATACCGATGTCACTGCGAAAACGGATTTAAAGAGAACGACTTGAGCTAGTGACAATATCTGCTTTGGATGGAGTACACCTTTTTATTTACTATTGAAGCCATATGGTGGGTTATTGAAGCATCTAAACGTGTTTTGAAAATGGACATGATTGCGTAAAAATCAGAGGTACCTCCTGTACCTTATTAGGCCTCAATAGAGGCTTTCCTGAAGAATTAAAAATATCATTTAATTTTTCGAAATTTCAGTAATAAGTGAACATAAATATAATGNAATGAATCTGTGTACCAATAATGTGCTTGATTGAATAGAAACAGACATACGTCCAGTACACCTACTTGGTCGCAGAAGAGGCTTGAATCCAGAATTACGTGTATTTATCGTTCAAATTCTACAAAATCCCAGTATTGCGTCAACATAATTATAATTATTTTGCGTTTCAAATTAGGCTTGAGAATCGGAGGTACCTGCAGAACACCTATGTGGTCTCAATAGAGGATTTAATGCTGATTTATGCAAATTTATCCTGTTAATTTTACCAAATTTCACATTTATGTGAAAATAAATATAGTTAATGTATTTACGAAATATTTACATAATTTAATAATACATTATGTATAGTTATTATTTTATTTTTCCAAAATTTCAGTATTGAGGGAACAAATATACACTGTACGCATGGGATTGGTTGCATGAAAATCAGTGGTACCTTCACTATACCTATGCTGAATAATTTATAGATTACCCACGCTTTACAAAATTATCGCAGAATTATTTAATTAATTGTATTGTTTTTATTTAATATCTATTACAGTGTCGGTTTAAGCCGACTGCAACCTTTTTACTT
>JXPQ01004043.1:21097-39609 GCA_001014675.1 Ephydra gracilis
GAAAAGAAAGGCCAAACCTGCGTTGGACTGACCAGGTCCTAAGCGATGTCACACGGTTAGGGATCTGCAAATGGCACCAAACTGCAAGACCTCACGAAGAATGGCGCCACAGGATCACTGACGCAAAGCCTTGTACCAGGTTGTAGTGGTAAGTAAGTAAGTCCGATAAATTCGGCAGATTGCTATATGTAATAACATGGCTAAATGAACATAATCTCAAGCCGAAGTTTGATAAATGCAAATTTTTGACTAAGGAAACAGAGTTTTTGAGGCAAATCATAACACCAAGTGGAATAAATAAAATACCATGAATAAAATTAATATTCAAAGAATTGCGAAAGAAATAAAGTCCTTTCTTGTTCGAACTGAATATTATCGAAAACATAGTAAAAATCACTCATTCATAGCTATAAAAATATGACTACCGTAAAGCAGAAAACAGAAAAATGATTTACATATTTGGGAAAACCACACACGTTAGTGATGCATAACGAGTTTAATAAGACGTTAATTTGTTTATTTTGTAATGGCCATAGTGTTCATCTACATTTTACGACGCCTAATTCCCACACAGGGAACGCATGTATAGAAAAAGTGCATTCCACACTTTCAGTGCATATACGGATGCTAATGAATTCTGGACATATATACGATACAGAGGAAAAAGTAATCAATGCATTGGGTTCTTGTAACATCACTTTTCATTCAATTACAAAATTAAAGTGTTTTGATTTTTTAAATCGTTCTGGTTTAAAATATGAAGAGATACCTAAGATGATGTCAAAAACTAATGAATCGATAGTTAATAGAATAAACTCAAATTAGAAGTAATCTCCAAATATAATAGCCGTCAATAATACATTGGGAACCCAAGAGCAATTCGTTATAAGGTTGCATAAGGATTTTTTAAATATATTCATGCTTATCGAAATAAAATTAATATTTCTCAAATTCGGAGACCTTTTGAAACAATTTAAAATATTTAATAACAATAGATAACATATATATACATATAGGGTTTAATGAATACTTTAAGTAATTTTTAAATGTACTTTTTAAATTAATTTATGTACTCATAATATTAAATTTGATCGGATTCAAATTTAACGGGGATGAGAGTTATATATTTGGATATACTCTTTTTCAAAAGGTAATCACAAACCATAATTGTAAGTCAGTCTCTAGAAGATACTGTACTACTGTATTAATATTCTACTAAAAACCGCCAATGGTATATACTATAACGGTGTACACTATAACATGTGAAATATTTAGGACAACAGATATTTCAAAATAATGCCTCAAAGTATTCAGACATACTTTAAAAATATAAAGTGAATTTTTTGATTAGTTATGAAAAAATTACATATCAATAAAATTAAATTATGAAACTTGCATATATGTTAGTGGTAAAATTGCAAAATAAAAAATTAAAATTTAAACGTTTTTAAGCAAATATTTCTTTGAAAAAGATTTAAAAAATTAACAGAATATAAAGCTATTAAAATGTGGCTTTTTGATTCCATATCCTTCTATTATATATGTTCATTCGAATTAGAAATAGTCTTTCATAATACATAAAATATTTTTAAAATATTGTTATCTACTACAGTATGTTTCTTACATGGATGGTGTCATCTTGACGAAAAAAGTTTTTTGAACAAAATGTCGACAGATAAATGGTGTGAATTGAATTTCGTATTTTTTGTTTTATTTTTTATTTTTTTTTTAACAGAGTTTATCACAATGTACTCAACTTGTAAAACACCCTTAAGGGGTTCTTATTTGTAATTTAATGTTTACCATCCTTTTTTTCAGATTGACCAAAAAGTTTTAAATAATAATTGCTTCCGTTAGCAAAACCTAGTAAAATATTTCTTAACTTATTTTGGTTCGCTTACGCTCTATTCTTTTTGACAGGAACTTATATCTTTTAAAACATAGATTCTGATAAATCATTTTTTTCTAGCTTCTCTGTTATTTATCTAATTCTTTCGATGAAAATGTTGTACAACCTCCAGATTAACATCGATTCCCTGGCGGTGGGTTTGAACAATTTCGGCAATTTTTCGAGCTTTTCAGAGGTGGTCCTTCTTTATTTCCCAAACAATACATGCTTTTTGGCTTATTTGTAATTTGGCTTTATTTGGTAAACCGTTTAAAAATATGTTGAACTGTTCATTTATGTCTGACCACAATATTGGTGATTTGTCTTTCAGAGATTGCTTTCTGGTACAGCGTTATTATTTTTTGTCTGCTTTCTACATCATAGATAGACTGGGCTTTGTATTATAACTAGAGCCAATTATATCAGTGGTTGATGTCGTTGTGTAGCCTTACAAATATAGTGAGTACTACTGGTAGTTTTGGTCTGTTGAGGTGCTGTGGGTCAAGAAATATTCTTTCGCCTTAGGGAATCTCATAATTTGTTTAACAGGTTCCTCAGATAGGTCAGTGAGGTTCGTAAAAGTATGTTTGCCGAAGTTAGTAGATCTTTTTTTAGACAAGTATGAATATTGGCAGAGGATGGTGATGTTAGTGTTCTTTTGAGTGGCCCAAACACCTATTAAACAATGCCCTATTTTCAACTTAATGGTTCAAGTTAGTATGAGTTATTAATATGTCGGTTAGACGTTTCAATGGGTCTCTGATAGGGCCGTATACCTCGAACCTATGCAAAATTTGCAAGTGCTGAGGGGAATTGTGTGAAAATGAACAGACTAACTTGATCTAGCTGTGTGCTTTCTCATGCCAGTTCATTTGCTATTTCCGGGATTCAAAAGTTTCTGATCCTATTTTGTTTCCCTAAATCATTGACGTATAGTGTACAGGACAGAACTGTTTTGAATCGATAAGAACATGATTTTGATAGCCGATTGGCAGTCAGAGAGGATAAGGATATCTCTATTAGATATTTTATTTTTCATCAGAATATCAAACCGGCGTATTGCGAGAAATTCGAACTGTAATATACTGTAATGGCCGGAAATTTGATTTGTAGTTCAAGGGCGTATATACCTATCATGGTTTCCCAACGGATTTCAAACTTTCAGTTAATACGAAGAGTTAACTATTCAAAATGCGAGATTCTTAGTCCCACTTCGTTCCAGTGTGGATAACATAAGTATATTTATGTTCCCCGCAGTGAGTTATAGAAGTATAGTCAACTTAATGAGATTGTCAACAGGTTTGCAGGCATGTTCTGTGAGGGTGTGCGGCATTAATTCTGATTGCTGACTTCAGAGCTATGAATTTAGAATAAAGGTTTGGTGGAAAAATTATCATGGAGTTATTTCATTGGGCTGGATCCACCGCAACTTGTAATCATAAGAGAGACCCATTGTTTTTTTTTTTTAATTCTTTAGCTGTAAATTTTTTCTGGAGTCGGTCAACCACACTACAGACTTTTATTAGAGAATTGGTTGAAAGAGTGATATCTGAATCCAGTGGGTTGGCTAGAGACTAAGATCCCATAATTTACCTGCGGTAATTCTGCAGGAATAAAGTGCGATGAAAGCTTTGTCACATATTGCCCTGAGGGTAGAATTCTAAACCAGTTTCCTGTTAGGAAAACAAGAAAAGTATAATTTCAGTCATTGCTGGATTTGAGATGAGTCTATATTCTTGACATGTTACTGATAGTATAGTGTTTGCCAATCAGATCAGAATGTACCCCACCCTGTGGTCACCCCAACCTGTTTTGTGCCTTTATTAGCAGTTCCAACAATGTGGTGCTATTCTAATTCAGACATCTGTTATTCAGGAGTCTGGACATCAGATAGCTGATTAATTAATCAACTTTGACTTTTCCAATTCCCAGATAACAGCATTTGGCATTAAATTATTGAAAGCACCTTCGATGTCAGTAAAGATGATTAGGGAAGATTCCTTATTTTTAACTTGATATTATTGTGAATTTATATTTATGATTTCAACAATGGAGTAAAACTTTTTGATGGATCCAATACCTTGGATGAAAAGACATTTGAATATTTTCCACCTACAGTTTTTCGAAGATATGCATTTCTTGTAGATTCTAAGAAACCATGGAAGTACCATGTTAAGTCCTCCTGCAGTTCAGCTACAATAATACAAACAGTTCCTGGGGATTTGTGACTTTCAAAGCTACTTATTTCTTCATCAGTGCAGTCTTTTTGCCTGAGAACTGACTAGCAGATGGGTCTATTTGACTAGGAGCCTACTCATTAGTGCAGCCAGGCTTACAATGTCACAGTTTTAGAGACTCTAAAAGCTTTTTCTTGTCGAAAAACTGTCTCACATTAGCTCTAAATTAGTTAATCTTGGACATCCAGCACATTGGCATTTTATTGGATGTATGTCTAATCGTCACAGGACGACTGGAGAATTATGCTGTCATTGCACAATATTTCGATAGATTATTGTCCAGAGAATGTAATTCAAACGGAGTGTTGGGGTTTTGGTTCATATCAGAAAAGTCATTCAGTTTTTTCCTGTGTGAATCTCAATTAATTCACTTCTTCTTCAGTAATGTTTTCGGGCTGTCATAAATCTCTTATATTGGTATTTTCACTTCACCCGAGGGTATGGTGGGCATTTGTACCAATTCTGATTGCTGGCGGCTGTCTACCATCTGCAGCCTTTTCTATTGTGCGACGTTCCATAGGAGTTGGTAGCTCTTCTTCCCATGCGGAGTAGGCAGACGTTAGCTAGTGTATAGATCCGTTAATATCTACTAATATGGTAGTGGTATCCTCAGTACTGCAATGTGATATTTGGAATGCTTTTAGTGTGTTCATAGAAAGAATACAGGGTATAGTTCTTGCTGATGAGGACATGAACGATGACCTACTGATCCAGACCTCGTGGATGCTTATTATATTCTCTCCTCTGCTAGAAAGGCTCGTAGTGTCCTAATAGCATAGTGCTGTTGAGGACATGAACGGTGACCTACTGATCCAAGGCTCGTGAATGATTATTATATCCTCTCCTCTGCTAGAAAGGGCCATAGTCGCCGATTTCGACTGAAGGAGATTAATCCGTATGACTCATAGGACGCTTAACACCATTTTTAGGTTAATGTATGAACGACTTCATGTTTTGAGAAACGTGACGTCATTATCTTGTTGCCCATCTCTGTGTTGTTTCATTTGCATGCGATTCATAGTATATCATCATTTCGTTTTTTAACACTTGCACGTATTTTGATTTTACATACAACACACGCGATCGATTTTTCTTATAATGAATTGCTTTAGTCCGCAATAATGTAGTCAAGTATGAAGAATTTAATTAAAAATTAAAAAATTTAATAAGCGTGCTGAGACATACGTCATAATTTCTAGCCTTAGCCGTTAAAAAGTGAGCAACAAATCATTAAATTATACTGGGAAATCTAAAAACTAGAACATATACGCTGAAACATATAATTTTCTTTACTTTATTGTCATCAAATATTTAATGCAGTACAAGGGAAAAATGAGTGTTTTAGGAAAGCACATGAATCACTTAAGCGGCACACCATGCAAAGATGATTTGAAGGATTTGCAAAACAATAAGCCTATAACTCCGGACATCGTATTACATTTAAAAAGTATAACTGATGGTTATTTGTGTTCAACCCATGCTAACATTTATGAAATTGATTTTACACGGTTCAAGATACGTGATTTAGAAACTGGTTCAATACTCTTTGAAATAGCCAAACCCCTAAATGAAAAGAGTAATGATAATGTTTTCGAAGATAGTTTATCATCTGCTACCGAGGAACTATCATTAGACGAACTTGTAGATCCTAATACAGGACGTTATGTACGCTACCAGTTCACACCAGCTTTTCTGAACTTGAAAACAGTTGGGGCGACGTATGTATCTCATATGTAGTATATTCCGAAAATAAAATGACAATTTTTATGGTTTTTTATTTGCAGAGTAGAGTTTACTGTTGGTAGTAAGCCAGTGAACAATTTTCGAATGATAGAGCGACATTTTTTCAGAGAACGTTTACTGAAGACATTCGATTTTGATTTTGGGTACTGTATTCCTCGGTCTAAAAACACTTGTGAACATATTTACGAATTTCCTGTGTTGCCTTCGGATTTAGGTGAGTAATATATTTCATTAGACAAATATTTAAGTATTTTTTAAATCTTCTAAACGTCTAATTAGGAATAATCTCAAATTTTTATTTGAAATCGTTAGTATGGCATAAATGCAATACATTTGGTTTAAATTTGTTTTATCATTCCGAAAATCCATGAAATTGTCAGTTGCATGTGTTAATGATTCTTATAATAATTCTTTTATTTTTTTGCTACTTGTTTTATACTTTTCAGTTCTAGAGTGATTATAGATTTATGCAAAAACATAATTCATACTGGTTTTCTAATTACATACAAGTTTGCATACAATAATAAAATTAGAATGGAGTATATTCTTCTGCCTGTACGGCAGCGATGATGCCTAAAATTTATTTTGTTACTACAAATGATTTTAACAGGTCAAAAGAACATTATTTTTATAGGCATGGAATTTGTTGTTGTTAAGAAAAATGAGGAAGTATACCATTAGTAAAATTCAAAATATTAAAATTAGAAACATAATGTCATACCAAAGTATCGTGGAATTTTCCTAATGGTTATGTAATATAAAATTTTTTTAACCATCCTATATCGGTCTCGTTAGCTGTATGTATTATGTCCTGGGAGATCTATAACTTACCAAATCTTCGGAAAGAGGCCAGCCACAACAATCCCAGTCCTACAATCTCTACTTGTGAGTTTAACTTTTGATTCAAATACTAATTGCATGATTGATAGGTTCTGCTCGACGGAGCACAGACATGGGCAGTCAAGAGGATGAAAATGCACTTTCTTAATATGAAAACACTCAACGTATCGTTAACGGTATAAAAGAATACTGGCGGCTTTCTACGCATACTGGTTATGCGTACCCAATGCTTATAAGCTCGAATTGTTTGATTTGATAGTAATATATTCACCCTTGTTTATGTTTGTTGTTTACGTGTGGTTGCTGTTAGTGCTTCACATCTTTGGCACTGTCTGCATTTTGTATGTAAATTATTCTTACTTTCTCTAAGAGGAATCACTTTTTAATTGCATCGTTTATGCATTCATTAAGAGTAGATAATATGGTACTCTTTAAAATTCGTTACCACTTATTTAGTTGAATTGAACATGCTTCGATAAAATTACAAAACAAATTACACGTATTTAATTAAAAGTAAGGATATAATGCCAAATATACCCAAAAAATTTGAACAAATCAAATTATATAAATTTAGGTAATATTTAAATTTTGTTATCAAATGGTCTTCTGAAGATAGGTTTAGTTAGAGCTTAGGGTCCTTGAGGGTTCCAGCTATTTTACACTTTACAAAATTCAATAAAGCTCTTCATTTCATCTTGATCTAATTATAACAATCAAGTGTATTACGCCGTCGGCTTTATCCGGCTTTGACATCTTAATTTGATTTTGATTTCATTTTGTGTATTCTCCAATTGTAATTTAGAAATTTTCAATAATGCTACATATTTGACCAAATTTTAGATATTCATTTAATATTAATAATTCTATGTTTCATAAAATAAATTAATTTTGCAGTGAAGGAAATGATTGCGTGCCCGTTCGAAACTCGATCAGATAGTTTCTATTTTGTGGAAGATCATCTAATAATGCATAATAAAGCAGATTACGCATATAATGGAGGAATCGCTTAAGGAACATTGCCTTTAAGCAACACTATAAACTACTCGCTTTTGATGCATCTGAATAATTTCAAATATTTTTGACTCAGTGCACTTTCGCGTTGCAATTTTGCACAACACAGAGATTGTTCAATTGGAAATATATGCACATAAAAATTTTAATTATTAAATTATTATGTATTCCGTGGGTTACTTAAAAAGAAAAAAATGTAATGAATTATTCATATTATCCAGTAATATAAAGATCTGTGATGATTTCATTCGTAATCTTATGCATTCATTAAGTTCTGTGAATAGTTACGATCCACCTTGATGGAGTTAATTTTTAAAGCATTTCTAAACATTGTGTTGAAAGAAGATTGCATTTTCTTTATTTCGTTTTGACAAAAAACTTAATGTAATAGATTTTTTTTTTAAATCAATTATTGGAATAATAAATTACCTAGAGCAAAGTAAAACGTTGATCACATGCATACTCTTTATGCTTGAAGCACACCAAGCAAAACACGTCACAACGATTTGCTGTAACAACGAAAGTATATTGCCCCCTATGACCCAGACTACTCCAAGCAGAGCATGATGCGACGTTTATTGATCCTATACTGGGGTTGTGTGTGTGTGAGTGCCGAAAATAAATGCGATTACATACGTGCGTCCATACGAAGGAAATTTTCTGTCACAGTTGCATACAAGCTAATGTTTGGAATTTATTATACGTATTCGAAATACGTATGTAGAATGAAAAAAAATGTTATATTGCTAATACTTCATTATTTGCATGAATGTAAATTAGTTATTTGATATGGCGGTCCACACTCCTAATTCAAGTAATAAAGCGAATTTATAATATAAATAGCAAAGAAAATTGAAATAAAATCGTAATGGAAAATGTTCCTTCATTGAGTTTAAATATTTGAAAGAAGTTTCAAGTAAAGAAAGCAAGAAAATACGAATTCAAATGTTAATCCTAGTAAAATCTCTTAATTTATGTGGGTAAATCATCATTGCATTAATTTGATTTTGTGTTTTGGCTTCCTTGATGCGACTTTATGTCATAAAATTCATCCACCAAGATATTTTTCTTGCATCGTATTTGATTTTATTTTGTTTAATTATTATTTTAAACTTATGAATATCAAAATACATCTATTTTATTTTTCTGTTTTTAAGCTTTCCGGAATACTTGTGTCTCGTGTATTTTGAAATTAAAGCAAGCGACCATAATTTAATCGAAAAGGGCTTTAGTCGTTAGAGTTGTTTAGCTTTATTGGACAAAAACAATATATTGAACTACGTTTTTTTGATATTTACTTCATTATGAGAAACCTCCGTCTTATTAAGGCGTTAACATAAACAACTTTAAAAATTAACTGGCTTGTCTAAATCACATTTAATATAACATGGAATGTGATCTAAGTTTTTGAAAGGTTTGTTAAAAATTTACGACAGTAAAATAGTTAATTATTCAATTGTATTTTATTGTGTGGACACTAAAGAGCTTTAAATGTGACACCATATGAAGTAGTACTGCGATTGAGCGGTTTTTTGATTTTGTACAATTTGAAAAATGCAATTGGAATTTCCAGAAATAGTTTGCATTTAATTTGGCGTAAAATATGGTTGTAATGGTGCGGCGACATCGCAAATATTAAAAATGTGTTTTGGCAAGGATACAAATTCGATACATTCGTTTATCAATTGCACAACCATTTCGGAAGTGACCGTGGGTCCATGGAATAATTATGAAGGAAATGGCAAGCCATAGACATCAAAAACCGATGAAAACGTTAAGTTTTTTGAATGAATGATCGTTGACTGCTAATTGACCATAAGAGAGATGGCAGATGAGTTGGACATTGCTTTTGCATCCATTCAGGATATTTCTGGTAACGATTTATGGCTCAGAAATGTCACTACATAGCTGCTGAAAGAACTAGATTTGAAACAAAAAATGTACCGCGTTGAACTCGTAAAAGTCATGATTTCCAACCCTCATTCATGATGATTACTGGAGACGAGAAGTAGATTTATCAGTATGATACACAATTCCTATATCAAGCTAGAAGTAGAAAAATTCATGTCATTCTCAATCAAAAAAGAAGGCAATGTTTATGGTTTTCATTGATTAAAACGGTGTTGTGCATTATGAACTTGTTTTATTGTATAATTGGCGTTATGCGACTTTTGCGTGAAGCAATCCGTCAAAAAAGATAGAGTTTGTGGGCAAACAGCTCGAGGATTTGGCGTGAATTGAAACGATTAGCATCGAATAACTACCGAATTCACCTGATTCCGTATGATTTTTACCAATACGGTAAACTCAAGAAATCGCTCCGTGGGACGTATTTCAACTCCAGCGATGGAGATGATGGAAAAATTGAAGATGCCTCTGTTGGTCATAGCGGAAACGCAGTTTAAAAAATGTATTAGATTAAGCTGTTGCATAACTACTTTGTAGTCGAATAGGCGTGAGACATCGTTTTACACGTCGTCCGAGAAACACCGGTTTGAACTACTCTTCGGCTACTACCATCGCGGAGCTTGGTTTCGAACTCTTTATGAGATGAATCTGAATGATCCATGACGGGGAAATGAACTATCTAATGGAGCCGTTTGATTTAAACTGGACCGTACGTGATTGTTCCGCAGGCGGAGATTGTCATCATTGTAATAAGCGTCACGTAGTATTTTTGATCTCGTAAAAACCTAGTACGTGATCATCAGATCTTGAATGAATCATATTTTGACTTTGAAGCATAATAAACAACTTTGGCATGCTGTTATATGCTCTCCGAAATGGGACTTTTGGATCGAATACCTTGCGGATCTCGTAGTAATAGCTGCTTGAAAGAGTAATCCTTTGTCCCTATATATTGATTTAGTCGTTCTGAGGGTGTTCAAAAATTTGATTCAATGTGAATATCTATGGCCAAAACTAATATACACTATGCCAATTTCATTGCCGACGTGTATTACAAACAGAAACGTACAAGGAAAGTAGTTTACCTCTCATTATCATTGCCTGAAAGATGAGAAAAATGTGTAGCAATGGCCAATACTTTAAAGATATTAGTTTTAAATTCTCTATAAAAATTTGTGCTTCATTTTCAGATAAAAAAGAAGAAGAAAAAGATTATCTCAGACGTTTAAAACTTCACTTTATACCAAGGACAGCCAATTGTTATTACAAGTACGATAAGTTTTTAGAGAGAATGCTGACAGAACAATTACTATTCAGCATGGAATCATAGGATATGGGCAATGAAATTATTGCAAATAATCCATCCATATTGAAGAAGAAATATCGTATGCCTTAGATCCATCATGCTGGAAAACAAACGGTTTAAGCACATTATTGGTACAAGAAGTATTTACTATTTAGTCGATATATGGTCAGCTAATCATCTTATATCAGATCTTCCTGGAATTTTGAAATTAGTGTAATTACGTGTCATCTAATTGGTGGTCAACGTTTGTGGCGTAGGGCATCGCTGATGTGCAGAAAAATTTGGATTCTAATGGTCACAATTCTACTGATTATACTTTACCTTTTCTACTGTTAGATTACACGTTATGTTGATACGGTCCTACTTGGCTCGGCAAGCTAAGATCCCTCATGGCAACATGTGACGTATGAAGTTGCACAGCTATAAATTCGTGTATCATGTTGCTCACATTGAGTTATACTGGTTTCTTCTTACTAAATACTTTCGATACGGGTTTACCATTGCGATCCAGTACGGTACGCTGACTATTCAAATTCGAAATGGGGAATGTCCTCTAATATTACTGGTCTACAATCGTTAGTTGATGCTAAAGGGATACTGTGTATTTTGTCGATCTGCGATTTTAATTTAGAGCATAAAGTAAGACTCTCTTACAGGAGTTGTCACCGCAAGGAAAGATAATCATTTATAACAATGCAAAAAGTTATGCTCACATTTCAAGGAACATGATTTTGGAAGTCAGATGCACGTTGTCTCATACAAAACATAGGGGCTATGGAGTTAAAAGTATTTAGAAGTCTTATTACAAGTGACTTGTTTGCATTCAAAAGCCTTATGAATCGAAGAGATGTTTCCCAGCATATACACTCAGACAATGACACGAATTTCGTTGATTCTTAAAAGGGCATTTTTTTGTTAATGAACACCTTAAGTCACTCATAGGGCCAAATATTGCAGACGTTCATAGACATTTAAAGCAACAGTCGTCATTAATTTGCCCAGTAAGAAGACATTTTGCCTTATGTTCGCGCTTCAAATATTTAGTATATTATGTAATATTATACTTTAAGTCCCGATAGAACAGAGAATTGGAAGCGTTTTACAATGCATCCCTTGTATTATGGGCTAGTAATAGTGGTAAAATTGCTAATACTAAAAGAGTAGTAACTGTATTGTTTGATTCAGTCAGTAGGTACATTGATGTTAAAACGGCACGAATTATTTCTACTATTCATATGATTGCAATGCAGGACAACTTGCTCTTTTGGCATTTCAGTCAGTATAGGTTATGTATGCATATCTAACTATACGATACCTTAATTTAAAAATTATTTGCAAAATATTGGAGTTAAAACGGCACACTGTCCATGCTCCGTAAACAACTGCAGGGAAGGATTAAGATATGTTGTATCCTGAAATCTGTACCAATTTTGAAGCTTTTACATATAATTTTAGTTTGAATTGGCATCATCTTACGTGAAATCACATTCTTTAAGTCTTTTTAGATATAAACGAATTCACCAAAGTATTCTTAAGTATATTTTGGAAAATAAATATATTGATAGCATACATTTCAGCGTATAAACTAGCATTTTTAAAAAATATGATTTGCTAACTTTAAATAGTAATACAATTATTTACAAAGACACTCTACGCATCACATTTGCCTCGTAAAATTACACAAATTTTGTAAATATTCGTCAATTAAAATCGAATTTTGGATTTACGCATTTGTAAATTTACACCATTTACGAGGCGCCTCCAAGGTGGATTGTATGCAATTAATCAGGAAATCAACTTTCAGTAAAGTTATTATTGACATAGTTGCTATTAAGGGTTAAGAAAGGGGAATAGAATACTATAAAAATTAATTCCTAAAGATATTGTCAACTTATGATTATTAGGTTCCTTCAAATAATGTCAAATAATGTAATGCACTATATTTTGAGGAGAGCATTTACTAAAATCCGTTTGCACGCGGCTGCACATATTGACCTACCCAGAAGTTTCACTTCTGATTTCGAAATCGTCACAAAATAGCTTAATAATTGTAATGAAGATTTTAGCCTCCTATTCAATAAAACTCCAATAATCTGAACTTTACCAAAAACAAGGTTTTCCTTCTAGTTTATGTTATGAAAATTTAATGTAACTTCCTACATTATGTTAAATCCAATGGAAGAAATAAAAAATCGTGTCTACGAATATTTTTTATTCGCCATAACAACCTCTAGTACATCTTGGCCTTCACTACTTCTGGCGTTCCACACTACTGTATTCGTTACTCATTGCAACTCGTCGGTTTTCCCTCACGTTCAGACGTATCATAGAACCTTGTACCTCCAAGGAATTTTAAGCCTTCCATTTCTGCAACTTCCGGCGTTCGTATAAGAATCAAGCACCTTAGGACCTGCTTCTGACTCATCCATACGATTAATATGACTTACGCACCAGTGCAGGATTTGAATTTTTTGGTTATGTTTACATCGGCGTACAATTCATACAAGTCGTTAATCCATCACATGCCCCATTTCTTCATATTCGCAGTAAGATTAGGATTTCCTCTTGAAAACGCCCAATATATCGCATCATATGGATCACATCAGCGCCTTACAACACGATCGACATTAATAGCTACCTGTTCATGCTGGTCCTTGTTTTCTGAGAGGAGGTTGTATTTGTAAATTGTTTACTGGTAACAACCACTGCCCTTTCTTCATTCTTCATTCTATTCATTTGGTGCTCATCGAAATTCTTCAATAAACCACGTTAATTTCTTAGGTGTACGTGATGGAAAGTACACTCACATCGACGTTGCGAATTTACATTCATTGGTGGACGAATTAGAAGGAGGACTTAGGTAAATATTCCTCTCCTGGTATAGTAACACCCAACGGGTTTTAATCGGGCTTAGGGCATTTTTGACACGGACATCGACATCAGAGTCATTTCCATTTCTGAGATATGTTCCTGTAGTCACATGTCCATAATGAAATGGCTTGACAGAAACAAGCTCAATTTCTGTGTCAGACGTGCGAAAATGATTGATGGGTATTTCATAGTCGTATATTCCCGGTAATTGCATCTATATTATATTGTCATATATGTACTTTTTCGAAATTAAATGCAGTATAGGTTGACGAACACACTAAGAAAACTCTTACTTTCACTAACCTTCTTATGAAAGCTTTTTCGTTTCTGAGCATGCGCAGTAAATAATATATGTTCCTTGTGAAAGGAATGTTTGGATTAATTTAGTTAGTGCCAAATTTATATCGGTCAACTACCCATACGGAAGAAAATTATTTTTCAATTCATATAACTAATACACATTTTTTCCGTTTTAAATGATTTTTTCTATCCGTTTTTATATTAAATGGCATTTTCAAAAGAACAAAGAAATAAGTATTTGTCAATTTGTGTTAAAAGTACGTACGAAACTGTTAATTTTGTAAATAAGTATATAAATACTTATAATTTAATCAATAAATTGAATAATTTCGAATTCACGTGATGTATAATACGATTTTGTAAATTATAATATAAAAATCTCTTCATCCTTCGTTGTAATATTTGATAGCTAATTCGCTAAGATTCTTATTTCGTGTTAAAAATAGTTAGAAAATTAAAATTGTGTTTTACATTGGATCACTTATTCTCTGAAGGTTTCAAGATAGTTAAACAAAATTGCATATAATTTAAGTAAGTGAACCAAAATACAATGTCAAAATATAGTGCTGGTTACATAACATAAAAATCACAGTGCAACGCATATACGGGAGTATTTACATTTGGAAAGCTCCAACACGTAATTGTAAAAGGCATTAAGTAAATAAAAAAAAATAAAAATTCAAAATGATGAAAAAATCACAAGAAATATATTTAAATATATCCACTTTGCTATGAGCTATTACAAATTCAAATAATTTTATGTTTAGCAGAATGAGAAAAGTTTCATGTGTTTGTGTCCTAGTGCTTTAATGTAATTCTTTTGCCGATCGAATGGAGCACATAAATTATTTGCTTGTTAAAATGCAAGTGGTGATTACTTTCCAAATACGTTACTCCTTAAGAAATCTTTTAATACGTAAAAATGCATATGAAAACATTAATTCCAATTAAAAAATATTGGGGTTTCGGCTTAGCATTCGAAAGCTTTTTTTTTAAGCACAGCTTAAGAAAATGCCTTTTAAGCATTCAATGTTAATGGCTTTTGTTTTGAAATTCATGTAAAGAAAACATGAGTGACAGCTTCATTTCAGTATACATGTATTGAGTTTCAGAATTGGTGGAAAAATTTCGGGTTCTATTAAATTAATTTATCGATTTGTTAATATTTTAAAAATTGTGCTAGCAATGTCATTTTATGCGATTATTTCACTGGCCAACAGCTATTGAAGTTTTGTTATAACTGAAAACAATGTTTAAACCTTCTTAAGAGGTGTACCCTGATAGCACTTGTTTTCAAATATTTGTAATGGGTAAGTCTCTTAGACTAATTAACCTTTTCAAATCATTTCAATTGAAGGGGAAAGGTATAACCCTGAAATCAAATGAGAGCCATAAGGAAGTCTACACTATTTTTGGCATTTTTGACTGTTCTGGTGTTTCCAATTCTTATAAATAGAAGATATAATTTTCAAATATGACATATATCTTTTAATGGATAGTATAATGAAAAGCATATTCCTTTTATATAAAATACTGTATGACAAACTCCAAAAATATTCTAATTATTTTGGGAGAAACGTAAGTGTTAAACTTCAAATAGAAACAAATAATTGGAATTGAACTTGAAGAATTAATATTACGCTGAATTTATTTCAGATCAGGGTGTGAATATCTAATGTTGATTAAATGAACACCGTAATAAGTTGAATGGCATTGAACGACAGAAAAATTTTATTTATTTCATCTTTTCTCTTACAATTCATCCAACCTTGTCAGAGAAATTATTTATTGAATTGATTAGAACATTTTGCTTTGGTAACATCTACTTTCTCTAACATTAAACTCTCTGTTACACTGTTTTTAATTATATGAACGAAGAGATCAATATTACTTTGTACATCAAATATTACATTAAACATCAAACATTGCATTGAACATTGAAATAAATCTGAATACTGGTTTGAAATTATCTTTATCTGCAGCATTATAGAATGCAATGTGTTAATGTGATGTTTGATGTTCTAAATAATTAATGTTAATGTTTTATTCATAACTATATAACAGTGCATTAGATACACAATGTTTGGATTGATATACAATGCTTTGATTGGTGTGTTCAATAAGTACTATAGCGTCTAAAGCATCATACATCGTCAAAACGGTACTGAACCGACGTAGTCCATCACTTTCCAGACGATGTTATATACCAAAAACTGCCATTTAACTCGCAAAATAACAACTCAAGATTTAATTTGCTTTTGCAGGGCTCTTACATATCCTGAGATTGTTTCGCTTACACAAAATTTCAATAGCAATTTCGAATATATTATTCTATACAGTTAGTACAATTGATCGTTATTTATTGGTACTTAACCGCTTTGGAGAATAAGATTTGTTCTGATTTATTGCTTTCATATATTTTATATTGTTTGTTTTTGGTATTTGTTTGTAAATTGAACAATTTTGAAGTTGGAGAACATGTTTTCGAGTGTCAATTGGCTTCTGCTTAATCAATTCAGAAAAATATTTAGATAAATTTTTATTTCGTTCAATTAGTTTTGTATTTCGAGAAGAAAAAAATACAATTTTATAGTTTTAATTACACCTTGTAATTCAGCAGATGCCTTGAACACCAATACACTTTTTCAAATGAGATTCCAATTAAGGAATTTCATGATACAACTGTTACTATCTTATCTTTGGATATGTGAAACTATAAGTATTTTTATGTAAACTTTCGTACCGAATAATGTGTGTTTGCGAGGCGTTTTACTTCTTTACTTCAATCATAAGGCAACGTGTCTGACTGCTCCAGCCTCGTAGGATCAGCATTATTCTTATGAATCCACACCAAGCCCACTCTCATATTATAGGCAACGTGTCTGACTGCTCCAGCCTCGTAGGATTAGCATTATTCTTATGAATCCACACCAAGCCCACTCGCAAATTGTAGGAACATGACACCCCTTTTGCTTGCTGTGGGCCTCCTCGAGGTTAACGCTGAGTACTGTACGAACATCCGGTGAAGTAATAGAATGCTAAGGAAGAAAACACCACTCATGTTTTGAGGTTGTGGGTTAGCCTTGTAATTGAAATAAGCAAACCAGTCTCGGATTCAGACTGACTCTGATTAAACCTACCACAAGCGTTTCAAGGACTGAGGACTATGATTTGAGAGTATGCACATGGATTGGAAGATTTCTTTACACACCATGTGTTGTTTCTCAGCTGGAAAGTGCTATCGAATATAAGGCTGAAGTGACTTCACTCCAAGAAGTGCGATGGCGACAAATACCCAAATGCCGGCGTTAAAATTGATGTTGGTTGGCAGGTATCTTGGGTGCAACGGTCAGGAAGTTCAGTCTGCACGACAAGACAAGCGATAAAGGCTTAAGTACATGAGTCATGTACTTTGTTGCAGCACAATATCAGATCCCAGCATCTGGATATACACAGAGCAACATGGCAGTCTCCAGATCAATTAACACGCAATTAAATTAATCATACTGTGATTGATGGACGACATGCGTCAAGCATCCTGGATGTGCGAACACTACGTGGTGCTAACATCGACTCAACTGAGCGCAACGCAAACTTGGCGTCCAGAGCCTCCAATTTAAAGAGAATGAAGCAGCTTTCTCTCACAGCCTCCATCAACTCTTCCTTCAATCTCATGTCAACGAGCAATGGCAACACGTTGCTACAAGTCTATTAACTGCTGCGGAGGAGAAGATTGGGTGCCGTAGACCGAAAAAAAAACACGTGGTATGAGCAAAACTGCCGGCAAGCAGCCGTATGCTAGGCCACATTAAAGATAACAAGACTCGTTCGGCCTATGAGCAATACCGCGGAAAAATGGGAGTAGAGACGCAAAGAAAAATGAGTTCAAAAAAAGGAATTTTGAATAAACTCAGAAGCATGGCAGCAGAAATAGGGATCGAAAATTTTTTGAAGATATGAAGCGTATGAGTGAAGGATTCAAGACCGTAGTTTGTTTCTGCAAAAATCGAAAAACATCCTAAATGGCAATGATCCCTACGATACAACCAGTGAAATGTAAAGCCCAATCATAACGATCGCTCAAAACTCCATTCTAGTCCCACCGTCTGACCGTGCAGCGGATATGATGGCTTTCTAGCTGAACTTTTCAAACTTGGGGGGAAGAGATTGGCTAATTGCATGCACAATTTGCACAGAACTAGTAAATCTATTATCGACCATATAAGGCCGTCTTTGTCTCTCCGTATATGGATCACCTACACGCCATCATGTCTGAGGTTGGCATCCCGGATAAATTTAAAAGGCTCTCCAAAATGACATTCAGAAATGACCAATGTGTCATGAAGATTTGTGCTAATCTGATAGAACCTTATGGCGCCAAACGGGGCTTCGGACAAGATTACACCCT
>JXPQ01004043.1:50428-61583 GCA_001014675.1 Ephydra gracilis
CACACTTTTGGGTTCTGGGCAACGCTCTCTCTGCCTGCCTGCTTCAAGAAGTTCATTGTAACTTCTTGGTGGTTCATGAGCGGTATGTTGATTATCTTCCAATACCTGTGCTCAACCTCAATGGGGAATAAAATTCTCCATAGGTTAGATATAATTTAACCCAGCTGAACGAGAATGCATACTAATGAAAACGCTGACACGATTAACTTGGTGATAATTCAGGTTATATATGAAAATAAATATCTGTCACCCTGATTTTACCTTTATTGAAGTGAAAATGGTTTCTTTTACAACAAATTACAACATTCGTGACATCTACCTCACGTTGTTAAAAGGCATCTGCTCAGTCCAGTAATTCATATACTTTTGTATGACCGGTAAAGAGTAAAATGGATCCGTCCGCCCGTCCGTCTGTTGGTCCGTATCCGAAAACTCAAAAGAAGGATTTGGATTTAAGTAACGAAATTTCGTACACATTTTCTTTTGCAGAATGCTAGATAAAAGTAAAAATTTGTGGTAGATCCGATCAATATTTTGGCTGAGCTGGATTAAATGAAAATCGGAAGTAATTAATTCTTTTTTTTTTAGTGGGAGAGTATGAAACATTTATTCAAAGTCTTTGTACATTGCCAGGCAATTCCACGCCAGAAAACTGTTAGTCTTTTGAAAAAAATTAATTTATCGAACAATTTTCGACTTCCTCGTAAGAATCCAATGCGTGTGCCACTCATGTTCTCGAATGGTGCCAAAGGAATGAAGTCTAGTGAACATGATGGGTGGGGCAACAGACAAGTGCTTTGATTGCATCCTGCACTAGTTTTGCTTTGTGAGCATGGTATAGTCATAGGACAGTATGACCTTGTCATGCTTTTTGTCCCTTTTTTATCAGGGCATGGTTCAAATTTATCATTTGTTTTCGATAACGATCTGCATTAACGGTTCCACGAGAACCCCACTATATGGATAGCATTATCTTTTTCCCGAATAAATCTGGTTTTCCTATCGAAGTTGATAGTTTCCCCAGATTAACCCATGATTTCTCCGTTTAGAATTCCAAAATTAAATCAATTTTTATCGCCAGTAAGAATTTGAATCAATGCTCATTACTTATCATGTTTTTTAAACAGAATTTCACAAGTGTTTTTTTCGATTTTCTGTTTTTCATTCAATTCTTGTGGAACACAGTTTCCAGACTTTTGGACTTTTTAAACAGCTAAAAATCCGTTGTTTTGTTATTAGTTTTGTATTTAATATTTCTTCCATTTCTTTCTGATTCAGTGTCATCATCATCCAATATTGTTCAAATTCTTCGTCTAAACCTTTTTTTGGTGGCCGTACACGTTCTTCATTTTTCAACATCATCTCTGAATGGTTGAAGCCGTCTTTTGCTTATTGCATCTGAAAAGCATGGTCACAATATTCCGCTTTTTTCAAATGCAAACGAAAAAGTATTGCTTTCTACTGATACATCAGGTATATAATTTTTTTTCGTTCCCCCGATTGCCAGACCTGTATTAAGGTCCAGCTAACGTGTTGGAGCAAAACTTCAATAGCAAATTAAGAATATAGTCACGAACATTTGAATAGTATGCAGGCGAGGTATCTTTATCTTAATGTGCAGTATCTATGGTTATTGAAAGCAAACGTACGTGCTATTTCATGTTTTCTGATTATACTCTGCACAGAACTGTGTTTGTGAATTCACCCAAGAAATATGTCTAATGTATTGCACACTGAAGGTCCAAAATAATAATCGGTTCATCCCAGTAGGAAGCACAGCCGATTGTCAAACACATTGATAATCTTTTTCAAAATAATTTTGGGACTTGCAAATGTTTTCCTAACCTGTTTATAAATGAAGACAACTGTTAAAGTGTCGATTGATAATGAAGTTGTGGTTCTGATCCGGTGTATTTTATGTATAATTGCATGTTTATGTGAACTGCAAATGGTTGACCAAGCAGTAATTTCAAAATTATTTTTAGTAATGCAAAGTTAATGAAGTTTCATCTACTGGCAGACTCCCGTTCAAATTCAGTCGGTATTTATGAATGTAAGCACAGGAGTATTCTATGATTGATGTAAGTATATCCAAGCAGAAAAAGAGGTAGAGAGAGTGCTACCCAAACTTCATAAGTGCTAGATATAAAAGTTTAATGTTTGTGGTGAAAACGTTGTTAATCTTCTATAGTGTTTTAATAAGATTGAGAAACTAGATATTACAGTGAAAAGACGATTTATTTGATCCTGATCCTGTATGAAGTATGATTATTTCAAATGATTTCCACTTCTAAAATATCAGCATGAAGGTAGGAAAGATATAATCATATCAAGAGGGTGTGCTGTTTATGATTTCATATGATTTCCACTTCCAGAATGTCAGCATCAAGGTAGGACAGATATTATCATATTGAGAGGTTGTGCTGTTCTAGTACACATCAGAAATGTTCTGATAGAGCAATGATGGCCGTGAATTTTATTTTAGATGTGTTTCGATTTTAAATAATCATTAACTGGTTATATTGCTATTTGAGCACTACAACGCTTATGAAGCCCGTTTTTAGAACTATATATTTCGACCAAGAAGATTACCAATTATATTGAAATCTGTATAAACCAGCAGAACTTTAAGCGACACAATCTCTTTAGCTAAACTTTTGAACTACAATATCTGACATAGGCTTCAAAAAGACTCTATTCTTTTAAATCGCTTTCTGCCGCGTGAGTCGTAAATCTGGATAAGAAGATATATTTTTGCGGCGCATCTCTTATAAGGTTGTAGATAAGGGAGGGTAGATGGTTGATGAGGATGGTTTCAAATAGATTAAAAAGAATATGGGGCCACTATTTGGTTTTTTACCATTTTAGTTTATGCAAACCTTTTGAAATATTGCCAGTGTGTGTGTTTCTTTCACTCAGGTGCTATTTAAATTCTTTTTAAGTGTTTGTGTGCTCCTTCTGTGGATTTGCGAATTAAAAAAATTTTTTTTAAATTCAAATTTGTAAAAGACTACATATGCACAGTTCAAAAATAATAAATAAGTTCTCAAATATAATGCTATAATTATTTCTCAAGATCCAGTATTTTATTATTATACGAAAGCATTGGAGAAGAAGAACAACACAAGAGACATCAACACATATGGGTGTTGAAATTACTTCATGTACATTGTGTTTCTAATATTGAAATATGATTAGTACTGATCTGACACTTCTACAATGCTCTCGGATTTAAATAGAAGCGAATTGGAATATCTAGGAAACCCGTTTTACACTTGATTGCACGGTAAAGCGATGAAACCCAAATAATTCATTGAAATTAAATCAATACATTATTACACGTTGATTTTGGTATTTCCATGATATTCTTCAATGAATATAAAAGTGATTGCCGCCCTCAAACCGTTTACGTGCGATTTCACTTAAATATAAGTAAAACCAAGTAATTTCAAATATGTGTACGAAATTTCATCGATCTAACTCAAGGTGCATACGAACGGACGAACAAACGGATGAACAGACGTGACGAAATGAATTCCTGTGGTGATGCTGATGAAATTGGTATGTATTTTGATAAGTGTCCAGACACTGGTGTTATAAACGTATGACGAAAACTAATATACACATCTCCAATGAAATTGGCAAAATCGATCATAATTAACATAACTTGGTGATAGTAGAAAGCGGCCAAACGCATTGAAAACGGACTTATACTTTCTTTTTCGAATTGTAACAGTAAACAAGTAAAAAGGTTACAGTCGGCTTAGGTCGACAGTATAATACACGTCGTTTGATTATGAAATCAAAAATGGAGAGATACAGTCCATTAAATTACTTTGTATTAATTTCATTAATTATGGAAAATTTTTTTATGCTCTTCTTGAGCATAAGTGTCTGACTTCAATGAAGCAATAGTACGTTCATTTTTATATTTGTTGACTATTGTAATATTTTAAATTAACCTATGCATGATAAGCACTAAAACCTTTATTGCGAACACATAGGTGTAATGACATTTTGTTTAGTTTGAATGATAATTGTACATAATTCAACATTAAAACCTGTAACGAGCTTTTTCTGGCTCGTCCGCTTACATCTTCTTTAAGGCTGGGGTATGTTCAATCGTGACCCAGGGTTCGTTACATACATTTATATCTTCGTTGAATTAATAAAAGAAGGTGGTGTTTCCGTTTGAGTACTATCTTTATTTTACAATATTAGTTATCTTATGTGGGGTGAGTGACGATTTCCCTGCCGGATCGTGTAAGTGACTTGTATGGTTTGGCAACAACTTGGCAAAATGCGCGTTACTTACTATTCTTGGTTAGTGTCCCCTATGATGCAACTTGTTTAGGTTAGTACATTTCTACTGACCGTCGCTTGTAAAACGTTGGTCCGACTTGTCTGATTAGTAACCCTGTATTGATCTTCGCTTGTAAAACGTTGATCCAACTTGTTTATGTTAGTACGTTTCTACTGACCGTCGTTTGATAAGTGACCCTGTATTGATCTTCGCTTGTTAAATTTTGATCCAACGTAATTAAATTTTAGTAAATTCCTACTGATTTTGCCTTTCCCCAAGTTGTTGCGTTGTACCTTGTCCCGCGGTCACCGTTGGTCTTTACTTGTCAAGCGTTGCGAATTAACTAACTTTGTGATTGGCCTTTTATATTCAGTCGGCAGTTGTCAGCCAACAACAATGCATTATAATAACTGTAACTTGTTTACGACAAATTTGTTTCTGATCGCCGTTGTGGAGACAACGTTATCTTGTTTACGCCAAATTTGCATTGATTGTTGTTGGGACAATGGACAAATTTGAGTTGGCACATTGATTGTAACAATTGTTGTTGCGATAAATTTTCCTAAGAATAATTTCACCACATAGGTGTTCTGGAGGTACCTGTTATTTGCATGCAACCAAGCACATTTTTTACACCCTTTAATTATATTTATTTTCACCCAATACTGAAATGTCGTCAAATTTTAATGATAACTGTGAATACTTTAGCATTAAAACCTCTATTGAGACCACATAGGCGTACTGGAGGTCCCTCCAATTTTCAGGCCTTTTTTTGTTAGGCACATTCATCTTATTTATGTTCAATATATAATGTTATTTCGTTAAATTTAAATGATAATTATGTGTAATTCAGCATTAAAGCCTCCTTTGGGACCACACAGGTATACTTGTTGTACGCCCGATTTTCATTAGATCGTGTCCATTTTATTGTCACTGTATAATGAAATTTCGTTGAATTTAAATAATAATAACTATGGAAAATTCTGAATAAACCCTCTTTTGGGACTTTATCGGCATGCTGGGGGTACCTCTGATTTATATTCAATCATGATTATTTCTGAAACTTTTGTTGAAAAATATTAATTCTAATGGATGGAGTAAGCACAAGCCCCTAATTTTGAATAATAATTTATAAATAGGAGTGCTGGAGGTACTAGACACATTGATCATATTAATGTTCGATAAATAATGTAATTTCGTTAAATTTTAATGATAATTATGTGTTATTCAGCATCAAAGCTTCCTTTGAGACCACATAGGTGTACTGGAGGTACCCCTGATTTTGATCGGTCAATTTTCTGTAGACACATTAATGTATGTCCACAGTTTAATGATAATTTGGTAAAATTTAAATGACAACTGAAGAAAATTCTTTCATAAAGCCTCTTTTGGGACTTAATAGGTATGCTTGGGGACGACTGGTTTTTATTCAATCATGTCAATTTCTGGAATACGGTTATATGTTTTAGTTTTCCGGTTAATTTTGAAATTTCACTGAAAAATATCAATTCTAACGGCTGCATTAAGCTTAAGCCCGTAATTTTTCATAAATATATGTACTGGAGGTACCCGAAATAATGGTCGGGTATTGACCCAATTTCGTTGAGCTAGCTCAAGCCGTTCTCTCTTTTTTTTAATTTTTGGATACGGACGTGCATGACTTAAACAATTCCTATGGTGATCCTGATCACAACGGTATACATTTGGATATGTCTCCGGACACTGGTTCTGGGTGTTACAAACGCATAACCAAAACTAATTTACACTTTGCAAATTTCATTGGCGACGTGCATAAAAAAGAAATCCAAACGAAACTGAATGAAAGTAAAGAAATATCTTGTTACAACTTAGAAAATATCAAATTAACAACTAAAAAATTTGAATCTGAATCGAATTACGATTATACAGAACAATATTTCTTAAATAATATTTTAATATTTATACATACAGAAACTCATAAAATTATTTATGTAAATTTAATTAACATTATTTTAGCAATTAAATTTTTCAAAGGGATCTAACCAAAGCTCAATATATCCCATGCAAAATTTTTGTATAAATAAAGGCTATCGTCAGTAGGTAAAAAAAAACATGTTTGAATATACTTTCTGAATACTGTTCGAATGTCCATTGCTCAATCCAAAAATGCAATAGTTACCACAACGGTTCTTTTCCAGAAATAAAATTATAGTAAAACGAAAACAGAAGGCATCACCAGTCAGTTGTAAAAGTAATTCATAGAGATGTATGGTTTATTACCAGTATTCATCAATTCATTTTCCCCAACCCTAGTTAGTTATGCTCCATGTACCTTAAATAGTTCTCTTATGTTCAACAAGGTAGCTGATGTGATGGTCTCCCAGCAAAAACTCACATATATGTTATAATGCTAAAATCCAGAACATCAGGCACCAAGCAAAACGCATGACGCTCGCTTCAAAAACAAAAGTCACATATGCTCCAGGAAATGGCTAAGATGATGCTGCCCAGTGAACATTGAGATGAAATGGATTGTACAGTCAGTAGTGCACTCGAGGTATGTTTTGAGAAGGGTATTGCTATTGCTTTGTAAACTTAATAACACAGAAGCTATATCTCTTTAAATAAAGGCAAAAACCATATAGCAACTAGTGCTATGACCCAAGTAGCAATTTCATTTTTAATTAGCAAGGTATACTTTGCAATGAATAGTAAAACAAAGCACACCTAATTGTTTCAACAAACACCGCATACTTTGAAACCAATACTCAATCCAGGTAGCTATGAAGATGCTGCCAAGAATAACAAGCAAAATAAATTTCGTTGCTAGACAAAAACGTAATTCTTAAAAAGCCTACACCTTTATTTGTATGTCCAAGAACAAACCAACTATGGTGCATAGTAATAACATTAGCCCAGACAATGAAACTAAGGTTCCAACAACTAGATTTTTGTGGGAAACCAATGAGGGACAAGAAATCTAATAAAAACAAATATTTGGATTTTCACCGAATAAACAAAATGGCTAGTTTTATCCTTCTTCGTGAAGTAATACAATGAAAGTATAAGCTCTTTTCTTTGAAAAATTGTTGGCTGTTATTTTGTTAATCGAAGTTTCCTGTATATCAGACAAAACTCTGATACGTTGGGATAAACGATTATTGTCCAAGGACTCGATCTTTTGTAATGAAATTGTCGAAAAATCTATGCACGTAAACAGATTTAAGGACAAAAAACAATTGCAATATTCACTAAAATTGCAAGATTTCTTTATATTAAATTCATATTTCTTCTCTCGATATAACTCAAACAGGTTTCACAAATGAGCCTTAATAGATTTGATAATATTTTTGCAATTGAAATAAAAAAAGTCGAAAAGCAATAAATCATTTTTTATGCTTATCGAGAATTAGCGGAGCACCGCTAAAATGTAAACAATAGATAAATTGGCTTTTTTATCCCCACTGCGTGAAAAGGGAGATTAGTAATTTTTGCTCTTACCTTACAGGTAAAATATGGCTCAGTTTATTTTAAATTTGTAATAATTGGCGTTGAAGAGATGAAGCACGTTTGCAGAATATTAAAGTGAGATTTTAAACAGTCTTATTTCTATAATTCGTTGAACATTCAACTATGACGAAATATTTAATTTATCTTTTTATTTTCGATAATAATCAAGCTTGAGGAAGCATGCATAGAGTTACGAAATAAACTTATATTTTATTGTTCTGTAAAATCGATACGTTGAGTGTTGCCCAGCTACAGAAATGCAGCTTGGTCATTGACAAAATGTTTCGAAAAGAAAGAAGTAATTCTTAAGTGGGTAGAATTGGTAATTAGTCTGGATATCCTCTTTAGAACCATTTCAATTCACTATAAGGTTACCGACTAAAAGATTCATCGCAAGTTACTGACCAATGCCATGATGTTATGATTATTGAGACATCATGGTAAAGATTAGTTTACTTTAAAGTTTTTATCTTTTTGCAGAAGTTTTATGGTATCTTATAATTTTTTATTGAGTCATAATATAACCGTAAATAAAGTACCTCCTATTGGACGTTTTCTTTAGTTTTCCGTGAAATGAGGTAGAAAGACATTATTTTAATCGATAGTTAGCGATACTTTACATTTTGTGACGTTCAGACATACCAAGAAGTTCCAGTCATTAAGCGATACTGTGGTTCTATCGGTATCCTAAATGAAAAGTAAAACGACTAAACCATTTCTGGTATTTAGCTTTAACACACATCTGCTGAACAGGTAGTCGTACAAAGAATGGGATAAAACAAGTTACAGTCAGCTTAGGCTTAAAGTGTAATGCTCGTCACTTTATAATTAAATAAAAACCTGAACAGCACAGTAAGTTAAATTACTCCAGACTACTTAATTATAGAAAATTCTTTTTTTTATTCCCTTTTTGTGGACCACATTAGTGTCTGATTTCAATGAGTCAATAGTACGTACCTTAATTATATATATATGTTCACTTAATACTGCAATTTTGTAAAATTCAGAATCAAAATGATAAAAATGGGTATAATTCAGCATTAAAGCCTCTACTTGGACGACATATGTGTACTGAAAATATCTCTGATTTTCATTCAATTAAGCTCATTATTCGTACATCCATTGATTATATTTATGGTCACTCAGTAAATTTACTGAAATTAAAGATAATTGTGTACAATTCAGCATTACCGCCTCTATTGAGACCACATAGGTGTACTAGAGGTACGCGAAATACTAGTCGGATCTTAACCAAATTCATAAGGTGATCTAAACTGTTGTCATTAAATTTCGTTGATCTAGCCCAACCCGTGCTTTTTACTTATCGGATACAGACCGAAGGACGAACGGATGGACATGGGTTAATGAATGATGCTCTTCATATCGGCATATATTCGGATAGGTCTCCGGACGATGGTTGAGAGTGTTACAAACAAAAGACCAAAGCTTATATGCACTTGGCCAATTTCAATGGGCACATGTACAAAAATCAAATTTCAGTGAAATAATATTTCGCGAAACATATGGGAGAACAAATACTCTAAAAGATCTCAATAAAGAAACTGAATCCACAAATTCGTTAAGAAAGATATACCAAGCACAATACGCCCAATACGTGCCTCAGCAAAGATCGTTTAATAAGCGTTAGTCTATGCGCAAAAGGTATCATCATTTACGCGAAAATGTACAATTTTAATTGAATGGGCATTAATTCAGTATAGACAGAGGTATTTCATTCTCAAATTTATTTCAAAATGTCTATGCCGTATGGGTCTTCGCTTTACAAGTTTTTGTAGTATTTTATTATTTTATTTTGTGCAATTTCCTGTTTATCCACACATTTAGTACGGAGATTTATCTGGCTTTGTACTTGACAAGAATTTTGGAGTTAGCCACTTTTGTATCGTTTGAATACAACTATATGCATAGCTTTTTTTTCTCAATTGTGTTTTGACTTTCCCAAAGCTGTTTTTTTACGAATGTATGAGAGAGAACTCTATTTCTTCTATAATGTCTTTGAGTCCATCGGAGTCTTGCTAGGCGACTGTACACTAGTGTATGTCTTGATTATGATAGTTGCAATATCTTCCGTCTTGCCAACGAGAAAACTTATGTCTTGTGTCTCAACGAATCTCGTTATAGACAGACTTCTGATGGAATTCGTTTATCTTTAGTGAATGGGCATGGTTTGATGTTGGAATGTTTGGGTTTTCCTTAAGATTACTTATTACTTTACTGAGTTTTTACTAAGTTTTGTTTGAAATTTGGCATTGTCACATTTCATCGAATGCTAGCCATGTTGTTGAGCAAAACCTTTCTGGAATATTTTGTATTAAGGAATATAAGGAATACTAATTCAGTTTAGTGATGTTACATATTCTTCTGAATCAGCTGTTGGTAGTGGGAACGAAGTCCTAGGTTGTGCAGATATAGTCTAGAACAGCGACTTGATGAATTGGCCCATTTACTATTTCTAGCTGCTCAAGGCTTACATGACTATAAAGCAACTTTTCTTGCTGGTTGGATCTAATCCTTATTAGAAATATTCATAAATACGGCCAAACGTTTTAATAAAACGTTTCTTAACTTTATCAGTTTGCCTTACAAGGAGTTTATATGAATTTGTATGAATAATTGCAAAGAGACGAACGAATTGAATGAACAGAGATCAACAGGCAGTGTGTGCTCTACATACACTATAATTCTTTGTAACTAAATGCTACTTATAATAACCCACCACATCATTTTATTCAAATGAGTATTTGAATATTTTATGGAAAAATTTGTACTCAATAGTTTTGAGCTAAAAATGTTTACGTTGTTATTGTTTTTTTGAAGGCAAGTTTCATAAAGCACATTATGTTTTTAAGTACAATGATAGTAACAATTAGACCTAAAAGCTCGTAGGCTTACACAGAGATGGCGCTAATAGTATAAGTTCAATATATTTCTTAATAAACGGCCCCCTAACAAAAAAATTTGTTTCCTCCCGAACTATTGGTTTGTGGAAAAAAGCATTTCGAGTGTGAAACTTTTCCTAGTTTGAAGAAAATGGATAAAAAAGAATTTCGCGTCTTAATAAAACATTGCTCTTTGACGGAAGAAGTGCAGTTGAAGCCAAGGATTCGTTTGATAAACATTATTCGGATGTTGCAATATGGAAATCAATCATTGAGAAGTGATTTCCTGATGTTTAACGAAAGATCAGAAAAGTCCACTAAACAATTTTAGCGTTATTGGAGCGTTGTTGAAAAAAAGGACCATTTTGAAGAACAAGAAATTGCTATTTTTTACGGTTATGCACGATATCATTGAAAAAGATAGCAAAATTGCATGAATTGTGTTTCAAATTGCTGCTGCATC
>JXPQ01004050.1:0-22467 GCA_001014675.1 Ephydra gracilis
ATTACTTTTTGGGCAACCCAATAATTATTTGATGCTTTTAGTTATATACATTAAGTTTTTAAACGAAACGTCAGTACGTCATCAGAATTGCTTGAATTAAAATGTGTTTATTCTATTTTAAATAATATGTAGCCTCTGGTCTGTTTATATCTAATGAAGGCATAAGTAGTTTTTGAAACAGATAAATACAATTTGGTTATTCAGTCAATTTCGTGTAAAGTTGGGTCAAGGGTTGAGTAAGGAACCTACTCTTTTACGCTCGATTCCACTAAAATTTTCATGCAAATGCAATGTGCTTTATTGCATATTTCTATCGTATTAAAGCAAGTTTATGTTGATGCCATCATATTTTACAATTTGAAGTATACTTAGAGTCGATACTTTTGGTTACTTTCCCTTTTACGTAATACTATGGTCAGCCTTTCATTGAATGTTACTGAAATCTGGGATGGCTGCAATTATTTGATATTTCTGTGACAGTCCCGAATTTGTGCAAAATCTTTAAAAAAAACTTCGAATTTATTGAAATTAAACAAAAGCCAGGAACCTATTGCAAGGTATTTAAATTTAGTATTGCAGCAATTTTTCATAGTGCCGTAACATTCAGAAATTTGAGTGAAATCAGTCTATTAATTTTTATTCTTTTCATAATCAGAATTCAGGAAAACAGAGATAAAAGCCAATAGATTCATTATAAGTTAATGAAAATCGGTATGGCAGAACTCTTTTTGCGCAGTTGCATAATGTTCTTGCATTTAAGTGAAATCAGTCAACAAACTTGAGTGCCTCCTCTAAGCGTTTTAACTCGAATTTCACTTAAATTAAAACAATGGTCAGCTGTTTCAACGAAAGTCTCTGAATTGTGGCATTGGTGAAATTTTTCAATGTTGTCTTCAAAATTCTCGAGTTTGACCGGAATCGAAAAATGACTTCGAGTATATCCCATTGAACTTATATCCTCAAATTCTCTGAAATAAGCATAAAAGCTATTAGGTTAGTCGCGAGTTACCGGAGTTTGGCATTTCATCATCATTTTTGCATGTAAGTATTCTAAATGAAAAAAGTAATCTTGTAAATGAAATTCCAGTAGAATTTCCAGTAGAATTTTCGTTTTCACTCTATGAAATCTATCACACTGAACTTTTTTGTTTAAAAAGATATAAAATAATAATAAAATTGTTTTTGATAAGCATCAATTTAAAGGCAAGTACATTATGTTATTAAAATATGTAATTGTCTGTTAATGCAATTTATTCAATTGCTTCAAAATTTGAGTGATATCTTAAATTTTTGTATCTAGCGATGGCAACTGATTGCTTCTACAATTTGTATCTTTTCAACATGCATGCGATAGTAGGCTGGCTGGATGCTACGTCTACTGCTTAGTGCTACCCACCTTATTTCTATCGGATGCAGAGTGTACACGTCTAGCGCAATGAACGTCTGAAGTGTCGACATGACGTCTGACAATTGAGTTTAAACAACAAACATTGTTGTTTTGATTGTTAAATTGAAAATTGTGGTGGTGTTGGCCGGCGTGCATTAACGTGAGATAAAATTAACACAGCAGCTTCATTGTAATTTTAGCTTTAACGCTTGTCAAAGCATTAATTGCACACTCGATTCTTAAATGAAAATTTAATCAATACATCAGAAATTGCATAAGACATAATTGGCCAAAGTTTTCTTTCGCAATTTTCGAAATATTACATTTCAATAATTTCTGAATGTTGCAAAATATTAACGTCGTTTATTTCACTTAAATCAATATTTAGAAAAAGAAAATTATACAAATTCTTACTTACAACAGGCTTCGCAAAGTGGAAAAGTGTACATAACAGAACGCCACCTTTTAGAAAATAGATAATAGACGCATAACGCGTTTGTACAAAAGCACAAAAGCAAATATGTTCATAAAAATGTACATGTGAAATCTGTTGTACAAGGGTCATTAACATTGTACAAGTGCAAGAAACGTCTGCGTATAGCACATCCCATCTAAAAATTCTAAAATATGTAAACACAACCAAGTCAAAGCGCTAAGCGAAATAGAACGCACACACTCACCCTGCCTTCTTCATATAGTGTGCATACACAAGTACATAAAATACGTTTGACTATTAGTTCTGCAGTTGAATCCTGGCGTCAACGCCGCAATCTGTTCTCTTCTTGTGCTCTGTTACGCTTTACAATTTGCGAGCTGTGCAAAAATTCTACATTTAATAATCACAAATGCATTTCCTACCTACACTGTTTAATGCTTAGCACACAGGTAAACATAAATGCTAGGAGCGACAACAAGACGTTAAGCAGAGTTGGGCGATTACTGCTTAGTTGCAAGTGGGCATACTTTCTGTGTTCTTCGTAATATTCGAATCTGTCATAAATCTTGTTCATAACGACGTCTCACTACAGCACTTATGATGGGCTATGTTAAGTGCATATCTTTTATACCGCTGTCCCAAAACGATTGTCTACCAGTGTAGACAAAAAATACCGTATAATTTGAATTATAGTTATTTAAAGGCACTCATATATGTAATACATACATTAATTAACACATTTAGCTTCTAAATTGTCATTCTTACTAATTAACATTAAGGTCCTTGAACACCTTAGCCATACGCCATTGGTCATATGCCTATTTAGCAATGTGTTTTAGTCACACATCGATAGCAGAACTCAAAACAAAGGTAGACGGATGCAGTAGTCGGTCAGATCCAACTCTGCAATAACTATCTGTTATTCATTGTTAAATTATAGAATGTTTTTGAGTTTCTAATAATTTTTCTACATACTAGGTAATTTTACCTATTCAATACTTCTTTGTAAAACATGAAATAAAAGTGCGCGATATGATTAAAGTAAAAAAAAAAACATCATCGGCTCAGATCAAAGGTATAATACACGTCGCTTGATAATAATATAAGGAACATAATTAATTACATACATATTATTTAATTCAAAATTTTAGAATATTTAAATGATGCCTACGCGTAATTCATTAATAAAGACTCTATTTAGACCTCATAAGTATATAGGAGTTACTTGCAATATAGCATTCAATTAAGACCATTTTTGGTTCAAACATTGATAGTATTTATGTTGACGCAATACTTAAATTTCATAGCGTTTATATTATAATTATGCATTATTCTGCAATGAGTCTGAATTGGGATGGAAAAGGTGTACTGCGTACCTCAGATTTACCAATCAATTCCATTTTTGGTAAATACGTTGATTAAATTTATATCATTTCGAAATTTCGTAGAGTTTAAGTGATAACTTTAGGCAATTCTGCTTTAAACCCTTCTTAAATAATTCTGAATGAAACCTTCTGTTGGATGTTGATGTAGTGGATGTACTTCTGATTTTCATTCGATTATGTCCATTTTTAGAACTTGGTTAGGTGTGATTACCCACCTTATTACGAATTTAAACTCTCACGACTAAAGTGCGTTTATGCCCAAAACTATTACACACTTTGCCAATATCATTGACTCCCGGTAAAACAATTAGCCTTTTCACTCCGCCTATATCTGAGAAGACGGTTCTATACAGTGTATGTGAAACTGAAACGATTCGAATAATTTTTAAAATAATCTTCGAACTCCAACTTTTAACATACTTTGTGCAGAAACCATTTAAGATTCCTTAGGTTATTGTAATTATAGTGCAACCATTTTTTTTTTTTTCATTTATGAATGTGTCTCAGAAATATAAAATCAGCAATGAGTATGTCTTTGCATAACATACATTGGCCTCAATTAATGACTAATGGGTATATTAAACAACACTCGCATTTTAATGATCCTTTTCATTTATAAACTTATAATGTTTGCCAGAGAGTTCTTAGAATGATAATGAAGTAAATGGTATCATATAATTATATGATATGAATATAATGTTCGAACTTAACATAATGGAGTCACCAAAGTAATAACCGTCAGAAAAAAAATTTTCTACTAATTGCAACGCACCGGTAAAAGAGACTATATGGGTGCACGTCGAGAACTTTGATTTATGAAATGAAAAAGAAACATTTCCAAAAAAATAGTAGGGTAAAATTTGGAGAAAGACGAAGAAGTAATGAGTTCCTCAAAATACGTAGTTAGTTTATTGCCATCATGACCATCTTAATGACTACTAAAATACTTACTAGTATTCTTCTGCAACAGATTTTAATTCGGCGAACAAGAAATGCATATAAAAGCTCAGCGTACTGAGCAGCCTTAGAACCAAATATCAACGTATGAATAATTTAAAGATGCTCAAAATATCGCTAATTATTTGAAATCAATTAAAAAGTTATGAGGAATTTATTCAGAAATGAATAGAAATGAAATGTTTGCACATGTCATCTTCACAAGCTCTATCTCATGATTACAAATCCGTGTTGTTTGAAATTCATTCGAATATAAAAAAGAAATTGAATCGTAAGAAAAGTTGATTGGTTTTTATTAGGTATTCTGGATTCTTTATTAAAATCTATTCAGAGTTACTAAGTTTCTTACCAGGTATTTTTTCTATTATTATTGCAAAGTTATGCAGATTGTTTATTTCTATATGGTAATCGTAATGACGTTCAACCGATTAAATAATGCTCATCAGTCTTCCATCGTTTTAAAATGTCTTATAGGTCTCAATTTTGCTTATTTGTCAAATCTAAAATATGAGAGTCCAGAACTTTAAAAAAATATTTAACAAAGTTTAAGTTGATCATCATCTTTCAGAGAAATCAATTTTTCAAACTCTATAAAAAAAAGCAAAGAACAGGAATAGGTTCTCTGGTTACAGGATGCACTGGGGGTACCCTTATTTTTGGAGCGATTGTAGAAGATATCTGAAATTGAGAACCTTCTGCACGCATTTTTCCAGAATTACTAGATTAAGAAAAATTTTAAAAAGTTTAGAATTGAATATATTTTAAGTAAACTAGATATGATTTGTCTGAGAATGGTATCTGAAGTTCGGGTTCGCCAATTCATGAACTTGATCATATTTTGTACAAATCCTAGAATTACCGCAATCACAGACAGGCGGTCATTGCTTGGTTGCAGACTATGAATATGTTTCTGTTAAACATTTAGTTGACATGATTATTTCTATAAATAAGGGTATCATACCCTCAATTGATGAAAGATGGGCTTCCAAAATACACGTATCAATGGACAAAAGACGGAAAACCTTGTAAAGCAAATAAATAAATTGTCGTTAGCAGTTTGTCTCCTTCTTTTCAATTATTCTTTATAAAAATATACCAACCTCTACGTGTAAATTAGTTTTTTCAATGAAAATACAAAAGCCATACCTTTTTATTGAATGCTTAACCAGTTTAATCAACCTGTTGCTAAATTAGCTGTTGGCGCTGACGTGCTTGCAATTGTGGGCTCTGCATACATGATGATTAAATGCGATTAGTATCGTTACAAGAGTGCACGCTTTTAGTTTTTATTCTTCGAGTGGAAAATCGTTTTGAACTTGACAGTTCTCACGTGAGACAATTGGTAAACCGAAATAAATACCATTAAAGGTTGTTAAACCAACAAATCCGCTTCTTTTCTCATCTTGTTTTAAACTTTTTCGTTTTGTTTTGTCTAAATATACATGTTGACATCGCATGATTCTGCTGCACGTGGTTGTTCTTCTCTGAAAGCAATGCTTTTCTTTTTTTTTTTTTTAATGCGAAAAGCAATTACATACTCGTTAGTGGTATCCCAAGTATTAATTTTCTTTTAATTTTCATATTTTTGTTTCTCATTACTGAGATGTGCGTTAAGTTTGATATGAGCAAATGCTTCTTTGACATATTCTTATTATGCTTTTCTATACCTGAGTTCTTTATTTCTGATGGAAAAAATTTTTTACCGACCATTGTGCTGCTACCTCTGCGCTTGAGTGGAACAAATAAACATAGAATCCATCGATGATCTTTACGGAGCAAAACCAAAATAGTGTGAAATCTAAAATTTTTTAATGGTTACGTCGTTAACAGTAAAAAGTCTGACATACACATTTAAATCATAACACATTAAATTTCCTTGTTTTTCAAATCACAGAAAAACCATTGGATATGCAGTTTTTTGTTAGCCATTCGATAACTTTATTCGAATAATATTGGGTGTTTGATGTTGATAAAAGGTTGTCGATAAAAGCTTTGGGAGACAGTTTTCTGGTTGCAATAATAATTCGTATTCGTTAATAAATATCGTTTGGGCAGCATCAAGTTATGAAAGCCGCTTATCAATCAAAAATTTTGCGGTATACTTCGTTGATCAAAAACTCATTCACATTTATGCAAAAAATGAAAAAAACAAGATTATCCATCCATATCGATAATGTTCCCTTCAAAGATCTACACAGTCATAGTTTATAGGATGATATTAATTATGTTTTTAGCAAAATGTTCACGCAAACGATGGCATTATGTGACAGTCTGTTATCGTGTTACAAAGAACACGAAGTGTTTACACATAAATTTTATAATTTTTTGTGAATTTCTTCATGCAAATGTCGCATAACGCACAAATAATAATCTTTGTAGACAGCCTGGCTTTGTCGAAGGAATTCATCATAAGATCGTTGTAATCCATGAAAAATATTTCATTCTTTTATGCTAGACATAGCGGTAGTTCTTATTTTTTGGATTCTTAAAAAATTAAAAACTCTATTTGGTTTTATATATTATCTGATAAGTGTTCTAACTGTTGCTTTGACGTACCACAAATTTAAATCAAATCATTACCTGTGGTAATGGTATGACGGTATTTAATTGTTTTTAATTGTTTGTGTGATTCCTAAAAATTTGATTGAATGAGTTTATAAATTTCTCGTATTCGTTTATTTATGATAGGCCTTTCATATATTGTTAAATTTTAAACATTTCTCATTTTTTATTTCCAATAAATTCAATTCTTTTAGTTCGTCCTTTTTGGACATCTATGGAGTGATACAAATTAATCTCACATGCGCGCAAGCATTCTCATGAGAAGATGTATTTTTAATTCTAAAAATGACTATTAAACATTAGATTTCGATGATATTTTGTTAGCCAAAGAAGAAAGAGAATTATTTGTAGTTAACAACAAATTTGAGTTTTCTGACTGTCAATCAAGTTTTTTGAGTTGTCGGGTTTTTAAAGAATAGAGTTATTACTCAAAGCGTATATTCAGTTTTATACAATAGCATAATTTATCAAGGCATTGTCAGGAGGTCTACCACTATCTACCGCTACTCCAAAAATCGATTTGCCCATATCCGTTTGTCTGGGTCTATGTTTGTCTGATGTTCTGCGAACTAGTCTCTTTCAAGAGTAGCGTTGAAATTCGGCATGGATACTTTTTTAATTCCACACAGAACGTTTGTAGAAGTCACAAAAATCGGGAAACCTCTCGACAAAGCTATCATACAAACTTGCCAATCAGAATGAAGTTTTACTATGAAAAGCTTTTTTGTATGTTAAAGTATCCGAGTGAAATTAAATGTATCCCTACAATATAAGCAAACAATAATTTGAATCTTATATTATAAAAATATGTTGCGTAATTGTTAGTTAGAATTTTCAGTTTCCTTCGCAGTTGGCTCATGTTTCGATGTTCATACATATGAATGTATCACATCATGAATTTCCAAAATAATGTAAATGTAACAATGGTCTCATGAAATACAGCGGTATATCTCGTACACCCATGTGATCTTTGATTAGATCATTCCATTTGTTGTCTTCTGGGTTTTCAAGAAGGTAGTATCAAACCGACGTGTATTACACTCTCGAATGTAGCAATCGTACCGTATCAACATACATTCATGAAGGTATTTGATCTGTGGCTGCAACAAAGGCAGTTTAGCAATTTGTTCATTTCAAGTTTAAGGCTCTCTTTGAAATTTGGAAAGCCTTCGAATGCCCTGACACTATCTCCAAAATGAAATATTGTGTTGAACTGTACAACCGACGCGAGTGCACAGCATTTACATTATTTCCATCATTAGAATGTAACATTCGAATGTAAAGTCAAATTATGGAATTGTATACAAATACTTCAAAAAATTTGCTAAATAAGTGTTTGCTTCCAAATACTTTTAAAAGATTTAACCGAAATTTACCTTGTTCAAGCGTGAAAAATCGTTTTAATGCCATTTTACATAATCAGAGTTATCAATAGTGCTATGAAGTTAAGATTTAACATGGAAGCTACGGCAACATTGTACACAGCAGAAACAGGTAAATTTATCTGTATTTGAGATACTCGCACAAAAAAACCAATCATCAATATAGAATCACGGGCGTGAGCAATAGCGTGTGCTGTGTTAACGCCGCTTCCGACGTACTGCAAATGCATTACATCTTGTGTTACGATTCAGTTAGAACATAGTAAATGCATATTTTCGTTAGAATTTCCCATAAATTATGAATGGTAAATATAAGCTTAGAACTCACGCGCATTCATTTTTAATAAAATGCAATTTAATATGTGAAAGTAGGAAAAATATATACAAAAATATAAAAAATAAAAATAAAAAACGAATCACCAAACAATGAGGAAAACTAAATAAAATTAAAAATCAACAAAAACCACTCTGAAGTCGTCAATTGACACGTTTTCCAAAGATGTACCATCAAATGCACATCGCCACATGGTTTTTGTTATGTAGCTGTGAGTGCACATTCACTTGCTCTATAAATGCACTTCGTGTTCTCATTGTTAGGTAATTAGCATTATATGCTTAGATGCCATTCTTCTCGAACACACTTCAATATTAATTAAAAGAAAGTTTGCTAGATTTTTTCCGCTGCATGCATTGTGTTTTTGTTATTTCCAGCAACTGGGAAACAGCGCACATGCAGTGGATTTATCTGCATTCTTATTTCTGTTTTGTTATAATTATACACGTTTCCAATTTATTTGAAAGTATATTTTGTTTTTGTTCATACGTTTGTAACACCAAGGATGAGTGATCGGAGAGCTATCAAAATAAATACCGATATGATCGGTAGCACCACTGTATTCAACAACGTCATGTAAATTCGAACTTCTTTCAATACACCTATCTGACCGAAATTAAGCGTGTTAGATCAGATCAGCCAAAAATATGTAATCAGGTTGGTGAAACTTAATTGCTAGAAAAACCCCGTTCAGTGGTAAAAACGGGCGAGTGAAAATTCAGAAGTACCCCCCGTACATCTATGTGGTGAAAACTAAATGTTTGATTCCAAATAAGACACCGAGATCATAATTTTTCTATGTAACTCGGGCTTTAAGATGACACCGATGTTACTAATTTCAGTGCTTGAAATTTATAAATTTCGTTAAAAGAAAACGATATGAAAACCAACAAATGAGGATGTCTGTCAGTTTAGTAACAGTTCCTTAAAATTCTGCGGCGACCTGCGCATTTGCCGCCTGTTACATTCCAGCTTATTGAAATTACGCTAGTTGTTGATTGAAAAAGTAGAATAATAAAAACAATTAAAAAAATCCTTTAAAAAGAATATACGAAACAAGACTTGAGCAACACAATGCGATTAATTTAATGCAAATGCGCAGATCACATGCATAATATAATGAGATTTATGAAGATTAATACCCGCGTAGCTAACCAAAGTCATAAAATTGCCAACATGCAAAATTAAACCCTACGAAATATATACTGAATAATAAGCATCACCAATTAATCCATCTGTTCGCCATCAAATCGAAGATGATGTAAGACTCAGGTACCTTGTGTACATATATTTTTCAGAAATTCTGAATTTCCCTAATTTCAACGAATTTTCATTAATGATATTATATTAATATCAATTACAGAGATAGCTCCAGTACACATATGTGGTAGAAAAATATGGTTTAATGCCAGTCTCAACAATACAATTGGAGAACTATCAAAAGTATATAAACAACATCTTTTATTTTTTAAATCGCTTTATTCTATATGACCAAGAAATACTTATTTTTCATTCCTCGGAATACATTCAAGAAGTGAAAAAGAATATTAAACATCGAAATCGGGAGTATCCGCTTTAAAGTTATTGCTATCGAGTGCAACGCACTTATGCCAGCGCTTGAATCAATCCTCGAAAGTTTTGTCATATTCAGTTTGAGGTATAGCCAACCGAGCTATCTTCGATTTTCCCATCTCTGTTGTTGGAGCACATACCCCAGGGTGTTTTTTTTTGAGTTTATCACATAGATAAGTGGCGGGAAGACGGAACCATCAACCAAAATGTCTTCAACAGAACCAAAAGCAATGTGTAGCTTCCCTTTCATCTCTCCAATGATTAATTTTGCGGTCAACGGTCATCATTTTTTGATTTTGTCAATATTTTTCGTTGGTTTTCGATGTCAATAGCTTGCTGCTGCTGATCGATTGTTTTCTTCAGAGAATCAATGCCAACACACTTTTCTAACATTTACAATATCGCCGCGCCCTTCAAACCCTTTTGCATGCATAAATGCATAAATAAATTCAATGTCATTGTTGCAAAATTCAATTGATTTTTAAAATAGAAAACACGCTTAATCGCAGATGTAATTAATACGGTGGCACTTTCGCAAACGTCAAGCTATCAACCTGAAAATATATAGATAGTCAATAGCAATGTGGCAACCAAGAAGAAGAAAAGGGGATGTACTTCTAGATTGGATAGTTTTTTATCAAGATAGTATTACTGTTCCGGCATATTCTGCCCATACACTGTGCATTCAAGCTGATTGCAACTTGCTAAGATGTTTTTTTAATTAACATTAAAACTGCTTTGTTTCCTGTAATTGTTCAGACTCCTACTTTACATGTGAAAGATTTGTTGACGTGATACAATATTATAAAAAAAATCGAATAATACAAAATCAACATTTTCGTCTCATCAATTTAGGTTCTCGGTCATGATTCACAAATAAATGTTGTACTTAACTTACATTTGGAAATGGCCGTTTTAACGCCTTATCGTTCGTTGCCTATTAATTAGACACTTATTGAATTATGAGGATTCTGAAGACACCAAAAAATAAATAAATTTTTAATTAATTAGTGATTGTGATTAGTTGAAAATTTCTAATTTCAATCTTAACATAAAAACTTCAATGTGTTTTACTAAGCAGAACTTGGAACTTTCTTGTTTATCAGGAGCCTTCATTATTAATAAGCTATTTGTAGCCTCTTTTCAGATTTTGCCTATTCATACAATCAAAAGTCATGAAGGTTTTACTTAAGATTTATTCAAGTTATAAAAATCAACGGCTCGACAGGCGTAATAATTGCTTGGGCCATAAGATTAAAAAGGTTTTGCGAAATACTTTAAAACAACAGAATTTTCTTAAGTACAATTTTGTACAACCAATTTATATTATCGACACGTTACATAACCTTGATGAAATTGAACTATTTTTTAAACAACGTGATCGTTTTTACGTGATTGACGTTGTGTTCTGGAATTTCTTGGATAAAGCCATTCAGTTTATCAATGTTTTGATGCAGTTTATCAGCCAACCTGTTGTTGGCTCTGTATTCGTGCGGGCATGTTTCATCCATCAATAATTCCAATGGATATAAGCGACATTATTGTCGTTTAATGTCAAAGCCTTGCTTCTTTTGATCGATTGTGAGCGCACAGCACCTGCATTGCACATAGTCTTCGGTCGTCCACACACATGCAGAACCAGTACTGATGTTTGAATTAGATTTTCACCATCACGATAACTTTGAAATGGTTAAAATTGTGCTTTTCATAGTTTTTTTTATTTGTTTGTGTTCTTTATTCTTTCTCCGCTTTTCGCAATAAATAAAATAATAAAATTTGTTCCAGCCAAATTGGTATCTCAGTGGCCAATTATATGGTTCATTCGTTCTCAGAGTCAAATATTGTTCTCAAATTGGTCAGTATGATTATGAAACTGTTGAAAGTTGAAAAAATATATTATGGTAACTGCTAATTGAAAGCATTTCTTCTGCAGTTAGTTGAAACAGCTTCAAGAATTTTTGATGAATAAGATTAACTGTACCTATTGGGTTTGTTTTAAGTACTAGTTTTCAACCCACTCGTTTTATTTATTGCAAACGCATTACGTGTAAAGGCATATTAAGCTTACACTACACAGTGTGTAGGAAGTGCCTCTTAAAGCGTGGCCTTCGAAAGACTTGTTTGAAATTTTATGTTATAATAAAAATTGTTAATTTGTAATAGATTTTAACAAAACTTTAGTAAACGATTTGAAATGTTCATAGAAATGTTAAAAATTTTTTATAAAACTGTCTTTTTGATTTTAGTTTGATTATCAACGGGTGAAGGGGGCAATATTAAATACCTAGCACTTAGCCTATTATTACTGTTTCAAAGCACATTCAAATTGGTCATTAGTTTCTGCTCATGTGTGTGCTCAGAAAAACGAAAATAATTTAATCACTTGTGGTAATTTAATAATGAAACCGTTTTTAAATGCAACCACAATTCAATTATTGCACTAGATATGATTTTCTTTGTACGCCAATACTTCATACATGTACGCCATTGTGATTTTATGCGTTCAATAGTACTCGTACTCCCTCCCGACCATGACTTCTTTTGTTATAGCAGCAATTTCATTACGTCCCATTGGATTCTAATATAAACAACGTTTGCACAGAGCCACCGTTAGTTTATAAATTTTCGTTATTTGTTGCAAGAGAAAAAATTAATTTCTAACTCACCTGCATCTGCATGCATTCACTCAATTGAAACCCAATTATTCCGATGCTAGGCATTTGCGTGCTTTCTTTTTTCCCCTTTTTTAATCTTATCACATTTCAGATGTTTAACAAAAGTTGTGCAACGCGATGAACTCCATTTACATATTTTGGCTTCTATTCTTTTCCCAACACAGAAAATTTCTTCGCCTATTTGTTTTTGTTCAATTTTCTCTTGCTTTGTGCATGGTGTTGGGTGAAGATAAATTTCATATCGCGCATTTCCTTCTAATAAAAGCCTGGAAAGCAGATGTGCAAATAACCTATTTAATAAATAATTCATGTTACTATATAAACATATTTTAGGTATTAATCCACTTGGAATGTGCGCTAACGCTTCCGCTAATCGTTTAAACACGGTATGCGAAATTTATGCATCTTCTGAAACAAATAAAAAGCTTTGCTGTTTGATTATACAATCATTTCTGAGTAAAAATAATATACTAAAACTTTTTCCCAAAACTGTTGCTTAGATTAATTCACGACGTGTTTGTTGTGTTCGTACAATACATTTTCTGTTAAAACAATTCGAAAACAATCACTTATTTCCCACACAACGCATAAACTGTAATGTGGAATTTATATTCATTGGAAAATGTTCTTGTGGCTTAAAGTAAGCTCTTTCAGGCAGGAAATTCGCTTTTATATCACCATGGACTGGGGATATTAGAAGATTCTGTATCACCTATTTCGTACTTTAAGGAAATAATAACTTATATAATGAGATAATAAAAAAACGAATGCATTAGTTCGTGACAATCGACTACAAAATATTCATCAGTTTAAAATCTTATTATATAATTCTTTAGGATATTTGTTATATATTTTGGCATAAATAACTAATTCCATTCGGCCATGAGCAACAAAAAATTAAAAACGTTATTTTTAAATAATAATGAACATGAAAATAAATCATTATAATTATGAATCAAATGTTCAAGAAGGTCAAAATCTTTCGAATATATATGTGAATCTAGTTTTATCTCTTCAATTTAATCTAAGAGAATTCGTTAGAAAATTGAATTCCAAAATAAATTTTAAGAAGTACGGTTGCTAACAGGAATATTCGACAAAAGGGATTCATATTGAAATGCTCCTAATTGTTCTTAAAAACGCGACAACAAATCATAACTGCTGCATGTTTGTTAAATTGATTTCAGGCGAATATTCGGAGAGTGTAAATCAATTACCAATTAGAATTGTACTATATACTTAAAGTTTGAGTTTCAAATAAGAAAAGACGTGGCAATAAAAGCTTTTTAGTAGAGATTGGGCTTATTGCTGGTGCATAGACCTATGGCCCCATTTTTTACAATCACAAACCTGACCTAGCTATTTCCAAAACATGCAAAAAAACCAAATTTATTAGTCTATCTAAGAAATTCCTCGACTTATCGTGGTAAAGGACTGTCAGACGAGCAAACTCACAGAAAATCGATATTTAAGCTATTTTGAGCGATATCTTTAATAAACTACGGGTGCCTCCAATAGACTTATTTTCTTCAAATTAGTTTGAATTCGATACAAAGACATTCTATCCAGGGCAAGTACTTTATGGAAGTCATCGAAATGGCATTCTGAAACCTCCCCATAATCTGCGAAGGACTACTAAAACATTCTGCAGACCTGTTATGTCTTACCTTGCCAATAGTTGATAAAAGTTAGTCATCGCTATGACAAAACTAAACATTTCTCTTTCAAAAAAATTGAGACATCCCATACCATCCCATTTATCTAGGAATCCACATAAAGATTCGAATTCTATCAAAGACATGTTGTTCATTGGAAGTATTTCTAATTTCGAAATTCAAATAATTGCAATACTATTCCGAAATATGGATGAAATGAACTTCAGGTACCTTCCATTAATTTTGATCACACTAACACGAAACGGAACTATTTCTTTCTTAATCAAACAACAGTCGGTGGTAGTATTTTGTGAAGTGATCGCGAATGCGGAGTTACCAATATGTCCCATTGCTGCAGACTTCTTCTCAAAACGTTTAAAGAAATATTTAAACACTTCAAAGCCTGCTTTGGTTGTTTAGTCGTTGGTTCACTTACACAGCACTATTCTTAATGCACAGAATTGTAAAAATAAATACCATTTTATGTGACGGACGTCTTTGGAATGGGTATTTTTTTTTTTTTTGCAGAATAAGTTGGAATTGCATACGAATTGTAAACGTTTATTTTATAATAAGAATATTATGTATGGATTTAACTTTGCAAAGCTTTTGTTTGATTCCGTTTTTGTTATCCGTTATTGTAGTTTTAACAGAATTTATTATTTACAAACTTCTTGTTTCCATTCGGTAAGAATTAGAAAAAGTTCTGTCTCATAATTTCCACGATAGTGTAAAATGTCGAAAGACGTTTGTTTTTAAAACATTTTTACATTATCGGACATATTCCATATTATAAATAGGACCGATTGAACGTATAAAGGCCGGACAGCGCTTCATTTAAGGTGTGTGACATCCAACAGTAAACATAGTTTATGAAACCTTCAAAATCTGTCTAAATTTAAAAATAAGGTAAATTATTCCGTGCAAAAATTGTTTTTTCCCTCATATTCTAGAAAATTAGAACAAAATGCCAGCCTTGCAGCATCTTTCAAATGGAAGACTTGAAGTTCGAAGTGAAGAGAATATGCTTATTCTACTTGAGCTTCAGCGTAAACAAGAATAACATTATCCTCGATATCAAATTTGAAATTATTCTAGTAAGCAGATTTTACTTAGGGCTGAATAAGCAAATGAGTAAATGAGCTCTTTCACGGAAAACAAGAAAACACCATATATAAATCCTTCATAATGGGAGTTCTGTTGTAGAGCGATTTATGGACTTTTCATGTGATAAGCACGTAGTGGCTGTCTTCACGTGGAAAATCTTATGTCAGATATATAAGTTTTACTGCGACGATGAAACATCTAGTCCAAACACGAGCCGTATGAAATCTACGGCTATGTTGACAGAGTCAAACGAAATAAAATCCAGTGGCTCTTTTTACCTACACATCCTTCGTATAAATGTTTCGGAATCAGCTACTAAAGTGTCAATAGAAATGTTCAATAGGCATAAGTTGCAGCGAAATCTCCTTACTTCACCTTGGCGTTTTCTCAGCATTGGCTTTTTCTTATCCTCGACAGCCTTTGTCCCCAATCTCTTAATGACACGGCATACTGCTAATGAGTTTCCTTGGAAATTGATCGCTTGGCGAGCCTCTTTCGATGTAGTTACCTCAAAGTTGCCTGTGTGGCAGATGTCTCCGTCTACTAACGGCTTTGGACTGCCTTCTGGTATTGTAAAAAGATTCGAGTTTCAAAAAATACAATAAATGTAATAATGAGTTTGCCAACCCATTCTTTAAAGATGTTTTTTTAAGAAGTGATTTCTCAATAATTGGACAGAAGAATCATAATATATTAACCAAAGAAAATCATGATAGATCTAAATTGCCTTTTAGTGCCATTTCACCACATTCAGAATAGATCTTAAAAAGATCCATGCACAGAGTATTCAACCTAATGGATGCCTATTCATTCATACCTATAAAGATCTAGGCTTTTCTAATACCTACAACCAACTTACTATTTATCTTAATAAATTAACTACTGCTGCTGTTTAATTTGATTTTTTTGGTTAATATTAATTCTACTCAGTTAGGAATAATTCTTGCAAACAATTTCAATTTATGTAACTTAAATTTAAGCAACAATGTATTGTTCATAATTTAACTTAAACAAGAGAACTCCTTTCTTTTAATTAGGATGATTTGTTATATACTGCGTATAAGGTCTTTACAATATTATATCAATATAAATTGGAAGAGCTTACATAATATATTTTTGAATTTCCATTGAAACATTAAGCATTAAGTTCCACTGGACAAGTCTGGGAAAGGAAAAGGGAAAGTTACAAACATTTGTTAACATAAAGTCCTGCTGAAATTGTTTTTATGACAAATTCGTCATAAACTGATTCCAAAAATTTGTTAATTATGATATTTAGTTTAATTTAATTAATGAGTGTTTCATAATCTTCTTAAAATCTTATCTACGAACAACATAGGTTTAATATCGGTATCTCTAATTTGTAATAGATTTGTTGATAGCTTTGAATTCACATCTCTCATCAAAATTGAATACGTTTGATTTATATTTGAGCTATCGCATCCAACCCAATTACGAAATTTTACTGTAATATATCACCTATGAATGTTGCAAATTTCGGTAAGTCCAGCTTTAGTCGATCTTTCCAGTTTGTCGTTAGGAAAAGACAGACGGACATGCCGAGATCAATTCCTGTTGCTATACTGATCAAATCGGTTTGTGTTTTGTTAGGTCCCCAAATATAAGTTCTAGCGTATCTCTACAACTAATATACACTTTGCTAATAACATTACCGACGTATGTAACAAATATAAATTTAAAATCGAAATTAGGCCAAGTATGTGGAACGCGTCGTTTGGGAATATTTTCCGAAACTTCTAGACGTATGCACAATTATGCTTCATTTATAATATCAATGTCATCTTAACTACTAATGACTTATTACTCATTTTTCCGGTGTCCCCTTGAATTTCCAATCTTAAGGAAATATATTGATTTTTGTGGATTATTTGGTATAAAACTCTGACTTTTCATGATATAGAACTACTGGGGGCACCATTCCATTCTTTCTTAGCCATTTTAATATAAGTTTGGCAACCCTAGCTCAACGCGTACTCTCATTGGTCATTATCATGACTGATAGACAGATGGACTAACATGGTTATCTAATTCTATAGTGATATTGATCGTATCCGTAAATATGTTGATAGGTATCGATCTCTCATTCTTTGTGTTAGGAGCCTATGAACAAAGACCATGCAATTCAATGTGTGAATTGTATACAAAGTTCAAATGTGTGGATCCGCAAATTCAGTAAACAGCTTTGGATATCCCGAAGAACATAATGTATCGCTGGTGAATGCTGCGTTTTTTCTTTAAAGGTTTTCGCATATGACACTGTAGTTACACACAAACATAGTTCCAAGCCTTTTCGGTTTGTCCAGGACAAATCCAATACCCTATTCTCGAAAATCTAAGGGAATTAGAATATTATGTTTTTTAATTGCTTTTATACAGACATCATTGAAACAGAATATGCTTAAGGATTTTTTTATTGCAATTACACATTACAATTTAAATGAGTTCTGTTGCTCATATGCAATAGTCGACATATTACTACTTTAAACACAAATTAGTTTGATGGAAAATGCAATATAATAATAAAATTCAGAATTTTTATTAATACAATTTTAAGCAACATATTTTCATAAGAGAAATAATGTTGAAACTGACACAACATCTAGCAAATGGGTTTTATTGGTAAAAACGTAGCCCAGTTGATAAAGTTTGCATCAACACATAATATTCCAACTTACCTTCTACTGGAGTATATGCTTTAATGAGTTTATTTGTTTTTCTGGACAATTGCATATTGTTAAGCGGTTTATATCGCTAAGGCTTCCCGCTATTGAAGTCTACCTCATTAATATTTGGCGTTTTTTGCTTCCCACTTGCAGTAGTAAATTACACCTTTGGGTGTCGTGCTTGTAGTAAAATTAAATTTATCAAATTCTGATAGCACACTTAACAAACTACAAGGTAATTATGCTTAGGTAACGTAACTGTGATAACTACGGTGTGCTTATAAATTGCTTTTGTTGCAGGGCAGCAGAATACCTTTAGTTAACACCAATTAGCTTGGTTATCCGTGCTAACAATTGTTAAGGCCGAAGGCAAAAGTGTATCAAACTTTTACACTGTTATATATAGTTTAGAAAATGAGCAATCATAAACGAAATTCTCGATTTAGAAAACGGGCTTCTTATGGAATTTCATTTCGTTTTTTATCATTCATTTGGGCAATGAGAGATTTCTATAGATTGTCTTTCTTCCGCCTATATGTTCTAGACTAATCTTAAATTATTTAGGTATATAACTTTCAACTATACGAATTTTTGTAGTTATAATTAATTTTTTCATTGCAGATATAAAATGTACTCACTTTCAAAAATCATTTGTGCACAAAAGTGAATTATTGATCCAGAACGCGTTTATTTCAATAAATTGAATTATATTTTTCTTATAAGCGGTGTTTTTGAAAAACGTTCAAAATTACGACATACCATCCACCAACCCCAAAAGTCAAACAAAACCCGGCCAACATGGACAGCAGTTCAGGGCCGGGCTTTGATGATGAACCGCCACCGGAACCCAGAGATGGCTGGCTGTTGGTCCGAATACATGTTCCCGAACTGAATGTTTATAAATGTCTGCAATTTCCTTCAGATCGTTTAGTTTGGGATGTAAAACAACAGGTTCTTGCGTCATTACCGAAGGTAAGTCCCATCACCACTCGTAGTAGCACATACAAATCAAATTTATCACCTAACACAATAATTACAGTATAGAGCATATCGTAAGGGCTTAACTATGAAAATTTGTCATGAGCCAGCATGAGTCGCATGCCACCTGAAATATTTAGCCATAAAATCTTCGTAATTTAAATAAATTATTACTAACAAATCTTTATAGTTGTACTGAAATGGCTAAAATAATTGTGTAAAAAGAATAATTTTAATTTCCGTCATTATACCAACTAATTTTGATAATTTAATTTTATAATTTATTTGGCAATTGACCTATAAAGAATTTGCTAATGGAATTGTTAGTCTTGGTCTATCATTTATCAATGTAAACGGATTTATTGGTCCATGGCTCATTATATTTACTAACTTCAACCTGCACAAAATATATCAGTGATGATGGCATGTATGTGGTATCGAAAGGAAAACTTTTTTACGAGTCATAATGTCTCTTTTTTGAGTATTGTAAAACATTTCCGATAAGATAAAAAACATAGGCCGTACTTGATGATATCTGCTGTTAAATTGCAATCGGTTTTTGCTATTTATTTTTTGATGAATTAAAGTCCTTCGCTTATGACTGAAGCGAATTCTTGCTTTATATCTCAGTCAAGGGAAATTTTCAGTTTCCCCCATACCTGTTTCAGGAAAGTAAGGACAGTGTAAAATTTGTAGAATACTTCAAGTCAACTCGAAAGATATGATAAGGACTTGACCACCTGTGTCCAAAATCCTAAAATGCATAGATTTGTATGTACATTTCAATATGTTACATTGCTGTATATCGACGAGAACACATTTTTTTGAGTTATTTGCATTTGTTTATGAAAATTCGTTTGGTTTTTCTTTTTGTACTATTATTTTATCAGTTTCAAACCTATTCTTCCTAGATGCACAAAAAATGCGTTTTGTATTTCCTTGTATGCTTTGAAATATTTCGGCTTACCAAACGGAAGAGAATATAGTAAAATAAGGGATACCACTTGTCAATTAAAGTGCTTAGGAAATATACAAAAATATTAATTTTGTCTTTATTGAAATAAAAACGCAATTTGAAAGCATTTTCTGGGTCTTTGTTTTTCACAGTTTGATGGGCGATTTTTAAGAAAACATGTTTTAGTATTTTTATATGCTATACCTGCTATAAGGTGTTTGAGAGCTGTCTGCTCAAGCATGCAATAATTTAATCTGAGATCTTCGTATTTGTTGCTGTATTGCAATTCATTTTGCAGGACTCAAGATAATCCATTTAAAATCAAATTACTTCAAACAGATACCGCTCCCAACTAAAGTACATTAGAATTTGCAAAAAAAAAAAGAAAAAAAAAAAAATCGTTCCTATCAAAAGTCGTATTATGCAATTCACAGAATTTCGCAAACAAAAATTTAAATATGTAAATGCAAATTGATTGCATTAATATCGCAGCTTTCAAATGGAACTCTCACATGATAAGTTCTATATAATTATAGAGCAAAAACGCATCTAACAACATATTGATCCTTAACCTATATAAATTAAACGGAAAGCCATACAAATTCGTTGGGTTTGCCTCGAACATTCCATGCCACAGCTTGAAAACAAAATTCTTTTTCACAAAACACTCATAAAGCCTATGTGAATGTAACACTTGATCGGAAAGTTAGTAGCATACAGATCGTGCTACTCGTATTAACTTGGTATGCTAACGTTAGCTTCCAAAAGACTCGTGTAAATATCATTTTGCGTGCAGGAACTTCTGTTATTTTAAAGAAAATGAATATTATAGTTTCGTTTTATTAAAGCATTGCTCTTTGACGACATGTTGAACCCAAGGATTGGTTTGATATTATTCAAACCTTGCACTAAGAAATCAACTATTGAGAAGTGCTTTGCGACAATTAACCGAAACGAAATGAGCTTCGAGGACGATGCACGCATGGAAAGACCAAAAAGGCAGTTACCTATGAAAACAACACAAGATAAAATTGTGTGAAGTGAAGTTCATCAAAATAGCTGAGGCTGTAACGCTTTCAAAGCAACGTGTTAGACTATCGTGCGTGCATGTTCGGGTTCGCGAAAGCTCTGTTCACAAGAGTAACAACGAATTCATGGTACTGAGTAGCGTTTGAAGATATGTAACTCCAGCAAACTCAAATCTATGCATGGATATGTGAAACAAGGGTCCATTATTTTACATCAAAATCAATACAGTCTTCATCTGGGCTGAATGCATGTTATGAACCGAACCCAAAACGCGATGCAACAGTCGGCTGGCAAAGTTATAGATTATCTTAAAAATGGAACAATCATCAACAAAGTCTATTACATAGCGCAATTGGAGCATTGCTGTGCTGTTTCATTAGGATAATTTACCGTGTTCTCTCCAGATCTGGCCCACAGCGACGTTTTTACGTTACTCAAAGCTTGCGCAAATGCTCGTTGAAATGAAATTAAACAGCAGTCAAAAGGTATTCGACGAATCTGAAACCTTTTCTGAGGTAAAACTTAAATAGTTCGATGAAGTAGTATCGAAAAATTCTCCTACCCTTGTAATCGCCATTTCGCCGTTTCGCTCTCAAAGACAACAATATTGAATAGTAAAATGCCATTTTATCAAAAAACATTTTTTTATGTTAGCCATGGTGGTGGTGACATGAGGCGAACCAGCATTGATGGTTTTCAACATGTACAATTGAAAGTTGTTAGAAATATTAAAGGTACTTCCAGTTCATAACGAATCCCAATATTCATAATGGTCTGCAGATATCCTTTTGAGGAGGATGAGCGAAGAACACACCAATAATCATATAAATCCTTTTTATAAGAATTTATTTCGGAAACTCACTGTCAAAACACAAGTCTGACACAAGGGTTTTAGATTTCCGGTTAGAATTATTAATTCTCAGACTTTCCTCATTATCGTACCATTTCTATTTAATGATTTTATTAGAGAAAATCCAGACGAACTAATTTCTCGTATTCTCGTTTTTTATTTTAATGGCTATGTCGTTACAGACATTTTTTATAAATTCAAAAATGGGGAAATTTTGGAATTGAAATGTATCCTTAAAATTTAAAAAATGATTATGTTTAAATGGAGGAACATTACCACACAAGGGAGAAGGGAAACATTTTGACTGTTGGATTTTTTCGATGCTGTTTTTATTTTATTTTCCTTTTAATTTCATTCTTCGGCAAACTAACTATCCATTCTGCTTAGGAAAGGACTTCAATTCATTGATAAAATATGTTTTTTCAAAATCATTAAGAAGGTGTGTTCTTTATGAAATTGTCAACTGCACTTTCACAGTTTGTTTCAAAAATTAATTATTATTAGCAGCAATTTATTTTC
>JXPQ01004050.1:29357-39542 GCA_001014675.1 Ephydra gracilis
CAGTACACCTATTTTGTCGCACTAAGGGTTTTTGTGCAGAATCATGCATAGGTAACATTTATGAATTTCAGTATTGAGTGAAAATAACTGTATTTAATGTGTGCACCCAAAATAGAGGCTTTACTGGTGAATCATGCATAATTATCATTCAAACTTTAAGAAATTGCAGCATTGTGTGAAAATTAAGATAATTTAAATGTATACAAAAATGAGCATGATTGTATTGGAATCAGAGGTAGCTCCAGTACACCTATGTGGTCCCACTAGAGGCTTTACTGCTTTATCATCCATAGTTTATATTGAAATTTTACGAAATTACAGTTTTAAGCGAACATGTGTATCATTAAAGTCCGTACCATTTATTCTGGATATCAAACACATATATGGTCCTTTTAAATGAGTTTAAAAACTTTGCCATAATTAACCAAATTAATCGAGAGTAATTAAAACTACTATGTTGTTCTTTATTTGACAACCAAGCGACGTGTATTGCAGTGTCGGCTTAAGCCGACTCTAACCTTATTAAATGTATTAGTTGTTTTTTGCTTCAGCTCCATAAGCATTCTTCTTTTCGGTTAGCTTCTGAATGAACTTTTAAATCATCTGAGCATACCTACTTGACTTCCTTTCACTAGAACAGGTGTATACAATATTGCGGCTGCTATGATATTGAAATGAACAATAAAAGAACTACTGATAGCAAAGTTAAACTTCATTCAGTGGTTATTTTACAATTGTAGAGATACAAATTTTCATGAAAAAAAACGGTTCTTATTGCCAAATATAAGCAATCGTTTTACTTAATATTTCAACGCATTAGTTTGTAGATGCAGCTTTACGTTTGTTTCTACGGAATAGAGCTCTGATAATGCTATGAAAATCGAATACACATTATTTAAGAATGCTATCAGAAATTTATTTGTTAATTTTTGACATGCGGAAAGTAGCAAAATTAAAAAACAAGTAAATTTTAAATGTCACAGTCGCAAAATTTTATTACTCATGCTGCGGTTCACAAAGCTAAAGTTATCAATTCTAAGATGAATTCCATGCTTTGTATGCAACACTCTCAAATTGTTACACATAGAGTACAATTGCTTATGGACAACCTTGACAGTGAATTTTACATTCAATATGCAACGATAAACGCGTGAAAATTACTTCTCTACTTGGCTTCTATGCAATTTTATTTGAATATGTACACAAAACTGGCAACCGGAGCGTACGATAAATAGTAAAATGTAACTAAACATTAATTCAATTTTTTCGTTGCTCATTTTATTCGAATTATTGTCCTCAATTCGTGCATAGCAGTATTTAGTTTAAAACAACTATGGTTGGCATTGTGAGATTTGATAAATAATTAATTGTTGCTGTGCATGTTCCTCCTACAACGAACCATTTCCGTTTGATATTGTATGACCAATTATTTGCCGTTAAGCAACATTTAAATAGCTCCGTGTATAATGCGACATTGTTTAAATAAAAATCGGAAATTGAATTTATGTTTGTGCTTTGGGGGAACACTAATACATTATTCTCTCCAACTAAGCGTTGAATTATTTTGTTTAATTTAGCTTGTGAATGTACTCAATTGAATTCAATTTAGACTTGACACTAAATATGCCTTTAATGTAGTCTCCCATTTTGAGTATGAATACTATGAGGCCCCAAATTTTACGTTGTTTTGACAGCTATGAATTGAAATTATAACTCAGTGTAAATGTCACTTAAAAGCAGCTCAAAATGTCCCTTCTTCAATTACTTAATATGTTGAACAGTTGAATTGCTGTTCAGATATTGTTAAAAACAGAGGAGTAAGTTCAAAACCAAGTTATTTTTCATAATAAATAAAAAAGCCCAATTTTTGGTTACAGTATTGCTTACTTTTATATCCATTCGATAATACAATTTTATAAACTTTAATAATTAATCGAGGAAAAATTTGTTTAAAAAACTTTTTTTAGGATCACATGTGTTTACTTCATTCATCACATTGGTGCACACTCAATGTCAAGAGCTTATATTGAATCAAATTAATAATTAAGGAAATTTTTTCATGAAATCTGTTCATTGGACCTATTAGCTGTAGATAGGATTGCCTCTGATTTTCATCCAATAATAAACAGTGTCAGGAAATGCATTCATTTCCCAGTTAAATGCAAAGTTTTATCGGAAAATCTAAATTTTTAATGCTGTAATAGCCTGAATCTGAGTAACTATGCGGAGTAGAGGTACTCAAAATAGTGGTCGGATCTTGATATTTAAAATTTTTACTTCGTTCTAATATTATTACTTAGACTAAATGTAGCGAATTAAGTAATTCTAGCTGAAAGCATTCTTCCTTCTGGACACACGGACGGATATGGCTATATACATTTTTATAAAGATTCTGATCACGTTTATATTTTGACACTTTGCTTGAATAAAAATTTCATGAGCTCTTGAATAGAATGGAGATTGTTCTATTGATCTTCGCATAAGCCATTTAGTTTTTTTTTAAGTATTTTAAAGGATTGCGAAATTCTCGTAAGCACCGAAAAAATTTAAATACTAAAATTTGATTATTTTTCCCGAAACATATCCCATAGAGCAAAGACATTGTCTACACATAAGCTTCATTTTCATTTACAATTTTTTAAACCGATCGTATAGGCTACACCCAAAAGAATAACCTATGTCAAATTCTGTGCTGATGACTTCAAAATTAAGGAATAATTTTCAAAATTATAAATTGGCGGATACGACCAAAACGATTATAAAGTACTTATCGCATATGTATATATTTCCATGGGTTTCTGACATTCTTTTAAATGTTTTAAAGTTTTTTTTAGGAAAAATAAACCAAAAATAAATATAGAACTAAATTAATTTTTTTTCTTGACAAATTTTCTTTAATCAAATCGTTGCATTCTTGGTTTGACTTAAGTTCTTAAGAAATAGAAAAAATATATATATGAGTAAAAATAAAATTGATTAAAATTGAACTGAATAAATTTCTGGGGTTAAGACTTTAGAAAACACAACTTGCTTCCAATTGACACCAATTCGGTCCATACACTGCAGATATCCTTTACATAGAGTACATAATTTATATGTTATCCTGAATAATTATTTTTGGTTTATTAATCCATGTTGAAGAATTTTGACATTTTTTAGGTTCCACCACACACTTTCTTTGGGTTTTTCAAAACATTCATATTAATTCCTTTGCGCTGAGAACGCTAAATTATTAAGTTTTTGGTCATTGACCTAGATTCACCCGGTTCCTGGAAATATTTAAGTTAATTTCGAATAAGACATGCGTTTGTGATGATCAATCAGCGATTATATAAACCAACTCAAGTATTGTATTAACTTGTATGGAAATAAAATGAACTTACAAGCACACAAATTGAATTTACTTTTATAAAACAAGCTTTTTCAATTTTTTAATTTTCTTTTTTTTTTAATGCGATACTGTAAAGTTTACAACTTGATATTAAAGCCAAATAAATCTAAGAATACAAGCAATATAAAAAATATCAGATAAAAAAAGGAAAAAATGGAATTTCAAAATAGCAGCCATAACAACACAAATAGCTAAAGCACGCCACAATTGCATCTTGTTTGTGGCATAACTATAAGCTAACTGGTATCTTGTGATTGGCGCAGAGCTAGACTTGATCTCTCTGCAAAAACAAATGCAACTTAACTGGGTCAATTACCATCTGTTTCGTTCGCCATATGCAATTAAACAAAAAAATTGTTTGTAATTTCATTTTAATCAAGGTAATGCTGTACTCCATAAAAAATTATATTTGTTTCTATCAGGGTATCCAAATATGAGCTAATTCAGCTTATGCTTTCAAAAACAATTAATAATTAATAAAAAAAGAGAATTTACTAGAAAAAAGGGATATTCATAAGGATTGAACACTTTCAAAACTTTTAAAAGAGTTTTATAAAATAAGTTTTCGCCCAATCAATGAGAGATAGGAATTTGCTATTTTTCCTATAGTCAAACATAAACTGCTGATAGAGAAAGGTAATTTTAAATTTCACTCTTTGGCTTGTGATTTTGAATTATCCTATTGTAATTTCCAATATGTATATTGCTCAATAAATAATGTGTTTTTTTAAATAATAATTTCTTTTTCTATTTCTTACGTTCTCTCACAGCATCCTTCACAATTACAACAATCCCTCGCTTCATAAAACTGTCCAACTCGATTAACTTTCATCCGTCCATCAGTCAATTACTAGGGGTATTCTAGGTTTGCTCAAAGCATGTTACATACAGAAATAATCAATTCTGAATATATGTTTCTTGGAGAAATATAAATAAATTCGAATAAAAATCAGATTGAGCGATGATTCGTCTGTCTGTGATCTCGATATTCTTGAGATAAACTATGGTTTTTACTCAAGTGTAAACTAGGTACAGTGCGTGAAAGGACTAAATCGGTTCTAAAGTCGGATACCTCCCCTAGTTTAAATTTAAAATGATGAAAATTCTTTTCAAAGGCGAAATATTTCGAAACTAAATAATAATTCAACTTGTAACACTAGTCTGACGAGCTGATAAACATGGCTGTTGACGACGCTCTGAAATTTCTATTTTGGCAAAACCGTTCGAGGTGGCTATGCTAGATGCTTTCAAAGCCTTAGCCTGGTTAGAACCGTGTCCATTTTTTTTTTTTTTTGAAGAAACATGGCAACTTACCCTGCTCTCCATGATATCCCTCCTCTTTTTGAACTACTCACATTAAAATCACAAAAAATGGGTGTCCTTAGTCAATTTAGAAGAGATATGTCATACAGTCATCCACATTATTCCATGCATTCTATGTAAAATGAGATGATATTAAAAAACAATAAAAAAAAAAACTGTAATTACGTATAAACTTTTATNNNNTAATTACGTATAAACTTTTATTAGGAGAAAAAAATTTTTAATACCGCAGATCAAATTGATTTCGCGATTACATTTCGACGTCTTGCTACGTCCAAATATGAAGTTAACTTGAAGATAGACAAAATCTTGTCTTAAATACACCTTACCTGGAAATATTAGACAATAGGCTAAATTTTTCTTAAACACTTTAAGCAGAACAGCATTCCAAATCGAGGAAACCAATTTCTATATGAAAATATTAAATTAATTTTAGCCCCAAAATGAAATTACGATATTGGCATTTTAGCATCCAAATGAATTAAGGTTCATTTTCTAATGAAGCCTTCAAGCATACAATTAAGTATTAATTAAATATACTTGAATATTGGTAAAGCGTATTCTTGACTTTCTATTAGATAATACTTAACTGTTGAGTAATATTAAAATTTTCTTTGAATTCATATAGGTTTTTTATAAAAGTCTGAATCCTTTACAGACATTTGTAAGTCTAAATCTAAATGCTTTCCATAAAGTATTAAAAAAATTATGTTCTACATACTTCAAACTTAAAGTTCGAGGTAGGGGCGATAAAAATTAAACGAAGGTGCTGCTTACACCGCAATCTCAATTCGTTAATTTTGAAAAAATGCCAACCCCAAAAAAACTACATGTACCTTAATGTTTCTTAACGGCTTATTAACTTAAACTTGCATTTCGGTTGGTTGATAATATAATATAAAAAATCAGTATGCCATGCACCCAACCGGAAAAAATGTACTTAATTTTATTGTAAATGCTTTACAAATGATGCAATGGTCTGGAAAAAAACGAGATAATTCAACTCCAGATCAACCTTTGCAACACAACCACCAGTTTGCAAATCCTGTAGATGTAATGCGTGTTATTCATTCTCCCGATGACGAACTAATCTACTTAAAAAGTCAAAATATGACATAGCATCGTCACATCGTTTAGCTGACGTACATGGATTAAAAACGATGACGATGGCAACCGAAAGTTATTAAAACATTTTCGGCTATCGGTATAGTAATCGTGAATTTATAGGCAACTGAACTTAAGTTTTTTCGTTTTTCTGGAAAAATAAGAGATTTGTTTTGTCACTAAACGTTAGAAGGGCATGGGTTATTCCGAGGACAATTAGAGATACTTACGACAAATTACTTGGCAACCCACGAGGATGCAATTTTAAACAATTATAAGAGTAGAACATACCATAAATTTTATGTCGTGAGTTTTATTTCCTTGTGGATTTACATGTTAGTTTATGGGCAATTCCAAATTATATGTATATGTTCTATGATAGCCTAACTGCTATTGATTACGAAACTTAGAATGAATTTTATTTAATTTATAAACTTATTTTAGTGCAAAATATAACAGAAAAGTAATCCACCTTCTTTTCCAACAACACTTCAAGTGAATACGTTTTGACGTGTCATTTCAATCATTTGTAATTGTTTCACACTCACATCACCTATTTCACCTGTTTTTAAAATTGGAATTCTCCTTTTTGTACTGATAATAAAATATGAAGATATTTTAATAAATTATAATACATAAAATTTTTGCAACCCAAGGAGAAAATATTTAGGTAGGTACCTTGTGATGAAATTTTTGCTTGCGTGCATTAGCAAGAATTGCATAAAATAAAAATTTATCTGCGACCGCAGCAAACGTGAATCTTCCACGGATACAAAGCAATGCAAGAGTTCAAGAACATTTTCACAAAACCAGTTTCACACAATTTTAAAAAAAGAGGACTAAGCATGTTTTTCTGTTTTCATTATGCCATGTTTTTCTTTTTATTTATTTCATTTATCTCTCTTTCTCCCAGTTACAATTTTTTTCCTAAACGAATGAAATTTGATATCAATCAAACGTTTCCAGTAAACGTAAATGCAAAATCTTTGTGAAAATAAAAATATAAATAAAATTAAAACAAAAATAAAAATCAAACATAATTGTAACACACAAACACGAAAAAAACATATAAAAATACTTAGCTCGGCTAATTCAAAAATACTTGTGGCACTTATATCAAAAACATACATTTCAAAAGTAAAATATAATTATTCAAATTTCAGCATTTTCTTGAATACTTTGGTGCTACTATTTCAATTTTTATCAAATGTCTTATAATTTTCTTAAACTATGCTTATTATGTGTTTTCGGAAATTCCTTAAAAGTTTTTTAAACGTAGCCATCGCTATGGTTTTGGTCAACGCATACCCAAATAAATTTTTTTTTTCATGGAGTAGCACTAAAGTGAAGAAGTGGTCTACGATATTTTAACAAATCGAAAAAATGTAGTTTTCAATAGCTGAAATTATTCAGCAACCCTTACTACTTAGTTATTTGCCAACATTGGGCTATAGTATGATAGAAGTACGGTATACTTATTTTAGTTCATTTTGAACTTAAAATTAATGAACTTTTTAATGTTCGAATTTTAGATTTTGTAATGCTCGTAGACTTTTGAAAACGCCAAGCCGTGCAACAGTTCTTCAAATACGAATAATGCTTTACCGATTCTGGAATTCTAAAGTAAAAAGTGCAATTTTAACTTACAAAAAGTTTTGAAATATGATTTTATTCATTCTTAAGCTTATTATTCAGTTCTGAAATAATATTCACAAGAGTCATGTGAAGAGCTAAAATCCGGCAGCACCATAAGTTTGATATTTTCTATGATGCATAAATGCTATTTAATTTTTAAGAAGGACTTAAGATATTAATTTATCCAATATATTTAAGTTTCAAGAGAAGCTCTTCGTTGGACTATTTTTCACGACTTTCATGGATTATTATGGCGATAAATCACCATTAAAATAGTAATAAGACTTGAAATAGTGAATTCAATCATGGTCTCAGTTTGTTCGCTCATGAATTATGTCTCAGCCAAAAGGTATTATCAAAATAATCCAAGTATACTGAGTTACGTAGCATCTGATGTACAGATGACATATATGCCCACTATATGTGACCTTCCCAATGAAATATAAAAATATATATATATAAATTTTAAATATGCTTTCTTTAGCACCGCCATGTAGTTAAGTGTACTTCACTTAAAATTGTTGTTACAAGTATACCGTATTTGTATTTTATAGTGTTCTAGAACATTTATTGAACCTATTTCATTCCAGTATAACGTTTAAGCTTTAAGTTAAAATTTATATTAAAAATATGGCTTTATTATAGATTTTCAATGCACTTGTTCTTGCACAATAATCTGACATATGCTTAATTTTCGAGTGCAACCATGGTTAATCCTGGAATCTCAATGATAAAAACATAGTTGAATTTCATCGCCAGACTTAAAATACTTAGAATATGAAGTAAGCAGTAAACAAATCACTGCGATCTTAATTTAGTTATGTGTAAAATCTGTGAACGATGTGATAACGGAAAAGCAGCACTTTTTGTGCTCATAATCATTTGTATTAAATATGAATGCATCGGCTGATTTCGTTCGATAAAATACATCTGAATTCAAACTGGATCAATTTTAAGTATATGGTTTTTAACTAGTAAATGCAATTAAAAAATTCAAACTTATACCGGAATTCGGAATTGAGTGGGCACTTCATTAAGAAATAATTCTAATATTTTATTAGTATTTTATTACTTCCAAATCTTCATTACCTGAACCCAATGCTGAGCTTTATTCGCAATGCTTCATTTAAGAAAGTTATAATTTTCTCCCTTTTTTTCATTACAACACTTGCATATGTCTTTTTTAAAGTCTACAGTTGTGTCTTTAGGGTTATTTTTTACGGTTCTTAATACAAAACATCAGATTTATATAGCACACTGTTTTTAACAGGAAATAACCTGTGTAATGTCTGTCGTACATTTGATCACGAAAGAGAGAAATTATTGGAAATTTCATGATCGCATTTTGGGAGGAGGATAATATATTCGCAATAATACATGTTTATAAAATAACTATTGTTGTAGGTTTTCATATTATTATGTTTATTATGTATAAAAAAAATTAGAATATCCTCAATATACCATTATTTCTAAAAACTCATAATCAACAATAAATTCTTAGTTCTCATTGAGTAAAAGGTTGAACTGCAGAAACACAATTTATATCTAAGCGCAAAAATGTATAATTTTCCAGAGAGGACTAAATTCGGGTCATAAATCATAAAAAAACTCTGTATTTTAATAAATTTTAAATGAGTTATTGTAGCACCGTCACCAATTTAACAGCCTTCCATCATACACACTGAAACATTTTGGTTTGTTGCATTTATTTCTTAGTTACGACTTTTGTTAACTCAATACTATAAAACTGATTAATTATAAATAGTATTATTAACAAATTTGTTTGGCTAGATATTCGTAAAACAGACATTTGATAAAAACAAGTGATTTCTGCTTTGGTGTGAATTGTTACAAGTGAATGGAGTTTTACTCAAACGCAGGTGGAGACTAACTAAGAAAAGTCTTTTAAAATCTTATTGATAGAAAGCTGATTTGGTAATTGATTCTGTGCAAAGCATTGTCTTCTCAATTAATGAAAAAAGTTTTCATTCTTCTTTTGCAAGTTGATCGATAAGCAGCTTTAGTAGTTTATTACCAAAGCCATGAACTGATACAACTGATACTCAAAGTACTAATTCACTAATACTATCAGTTCAAGATCACATTTCTCATGTGCATGGTTGCATAAGAGTGATATTCACTTGACCGGATAGAAACCATTTAAACCAAATTAAAATTCGGGTTTTCGCGAATACTAACAATGTGGACAGACTAATATATGCTCAAGAAATGGTGCTTATCTCTTAAATAACAGTTTTTAGCATACCCCTAATAAAAATGTAATATGTAGTACTGAAGCACAGAGCTGTGCAGCACTAAACATACTTTTTGTAAAATTTTCAGTGATACAAACCTAATCATTTCAGCTCATTTTAATATGTTGCGAACTTTATTATTGTGCTTATCAATCACTTGCGCCCACATACCATTTACCTATGTGAGTTCTTTTAATTTGTATATTTCGGTATATGCGTTATATAAGTAATAAGTTCATTCATATGTTTGGGAATCTATTTATGCGTTAAGCATTTTAAATAAATTGAAATTGTGAATTTATTTTTTAAAATAACGCAACGAACTTATCTTTTTTTTACTAAACAGCTCTTTAGTGTACAACACATTCATATGCTTTTATACTGCGTCCTTTTAAAAGTGCAAATAAACGTATTAGTTTTTATAGGTTATACACAAAGCAAACAAATTACAAGAACAATATGGCCTTACTTATAATT